>JAVIWB010003818.1:0-106740 GCA_031893035.1 Dermolepida albohirtum | reverse complement strand
CTTCCGCAGCATGTCACGCAAATGGTTGTGCAATACGCTGATGACACAACGTTTCTTTGTAGAGGGAAGAGCGATCAGCAACTTGGAGAAGGGGCTCACGAAACGCTGTCGGAGGCCATGGCATGGTTTTCGGCAAACAGGCTGGTCCTGAATGAGGCCAAAACTGTCAAACTGGCATTCACTTCCAAAAGGAAAGAAACGAATGCAGGGTCAGTCAAGATATTGGGAATACATTTAGATACCAGACTAACCTGGAAGGATGAAGTGGACGCCCTCTCGAAAAAACTCTCTTGTGCAATATATGCTGTGCGGAGAATCAGAGCCATCACAAATAAGGAAACTGCAAAAACAGCTTATCACGCACTTTTTCACTCGCGGATGGCATACAGTGTCCAACTATGGGGCGATTCAGTGCATGCCAATGACATTTTTAATTTACAAAAGAAGGCATTACGAATAATCGAACAAGTGAATATAACGGCACATTGTAGACCTATATTCATAAAAATAAAATAATGACGTTGGCCTCCACTTACATATATAAGCAATTGCTGCGCGCTAAACAGAGAGAGCTACCAACCCAGAAAAGGAAAGGAGAGGGAAGAGCAATACAACTGAGATCCAGACAACAAGTACTTCTTCCCAACCATAGGTTACGTACTACTGCTGCCCAACACAAACATTTGGATATGTTTAACAAGTTGCCATTATCGTGGACTGAAAAACCCATTTTGAAATTTAGAAATGATATAAAAACATTTCTTTTAGAAAACGGATTCTACACAGTAACGGAATTCCAAGAGCAGATGAAATCAATCATATACTAAACTGTATGTTCTGCTTTGTGCACACATATGTTTATACCACACTTACACACAGTACATATATACATACATACACACACAGACCATCGTATACAATGACGTTACCTCTTTATCTGTATTATAATAGATGGTAAAATAAAGCTTATTATTATTATTATTATTATAAACATCATAAAAAACATTATTTTTAATACTTAAATTGGCTGTAGAAATTCGATATCGCCCAATGATTTCAAAGAAAATACAATGCTCAAAACTAATTACGAAATTGAAAAATACTTTACTCGAACTGAAAGTTTCGTTAACGAGCAAACAAATCGTTCTTTATAATTCAATTTCCTCTTTGGGGTCAAGTTCCCTGAACTCAATATCACTGGTCAACGACTTCTAAATATTTCGAAACTGACAGCCGCTTCGGAGCTTGTTTGATTTAAAGCAGTTCTTATTAACCCACAGATAGTTTATCAATGCTACAAAAAGTACAAATAAAATAACGTCTGCAAATGTGCGAACGGTAAATACTACGCAAGATAATAAGTTACTACCAGTAACTTATTGCTGAAGAAAGTGTAATTTCTGAATTGATTACATCGAAGTTCATTGAAAACTACCAAGAACTCGAGCAACCTAAATATATTTTTGTACTTCTTTAGAATACATGATATATATGTATTTGTTTTAAACGGCAATCGTTAATTAAGTGTTAAATAATTAATATTTATTTTGTTCCTATAACTATGGGAGTCTATCCTTAATTAATACAGTCGGTAAAATTATTGAAGAAATTGAAGAAAAAAATAAGAAAAAAAGAAAAAATAAAGTGTGTTTCAAATTTCGCGGTTTTTTTTAAAGAATAAATAAAACACATAGTTTGCATTCACTTTCAAAAACTTTTTATTGGCAATTGAACTATCAACTATAACATTTATATGCGAAAAATAATATCTGCCAAATGGCTTTCTCTTGCAGCTCCACAGACGTCCACTCGTTTGTTAAAATTTTCAATGACATTTTGACACGATTGAGGCTCTATCTCACCAATGACACGAATAATTTCATCTTTCAAAGCAGGAATTGATTGTGGATTTTTTTTATAAACCTGACTTTTCACATAACCCCAAAGAAAATAGTCTAATGGTGTCAAATCATATGATCTTGGTGGCCAATTAACATCGCCGTTTCTTGAGATATTACACGTCAAGGAAACTTTTCTCTCAATAAATCAATTGTTTCATGTGCAAAGTGAGGTGTAGCGCCATCCTGTTGAAACCACATATCCTCTAGATCAATATTCATTAATTCAGGCCACAAAAATTCGGTTATCGTCCGACGATATCGGTCACCATTGACAGTTACAGCTTCACCAGCAACATTTTGAAAGAAGTAAGGTTCAATTACACTACCTGACCATAATGTACACCAAACAGTAATTAGTTTAGGATGAATAGGATTCTCATGAATAATTCATGGATTTTCCTCACCCCAGATACGGCAATTTTATTTATTAACATAGCCACCAAGTTCAAGATGTGCTTCATCGGAAAACATTATTTTTTGAGAAAAATTAGCTAGTTGTTCATTGATGAAATTAACAATTGAACGACGTTTTAAATGATCTAATGGCTTCAGTTCCTGTGTCATTTGAACCTTATATGCTTTCAGAGCTAAATCCTTGTGTAAACCACGCCATGTTGTTGATCCACTAAGTCCAAGTTGTTAACGTCGTCTAATGGACATTTCAGGATCTTCAGCAACACTTTCACGAACCAAACCAATATTTTCTTGTGAACGACCACTACGACTGTATTTTTCACTTTTTTGATCTTCCACAGAACCGGTCTCTTGAAATTTTTTAATAATTCGACCAATAATGATTTCAGATGGACGATTATGTAAACCATAAAATTCACGTAATTTTCTAAAAACTCTTTTCACGGAACGCCGATTTTCATAAAATAATTCAAAAATTGGAACGCGTTGTTGTACCGCATACGAAGCCATTTTTATAAATGTCATACATCACACGTTTTAAATGCTCATATACCCAGACAAATTCAGTGCGCCATCTATATTTTATTTATTCTTAAAAAAACCGGGAGATTTGAAACACCTTTAGAACGTATAATCGCAGTAGATTCAGGACCATATATTTTCTATTAAACAAATGAAAAGAAACGCTGCAAGAAGAGAAGAAGACTTTCCTAGCTTTTTCTAGATCACGACAAAGCAGTCAATAAACATCTAAAAGAAAAAAAAGGAAAATTAATTGAATAATCATGCAAAATCATGAAACTCTACTGTTTGGTGCCTAAACCGTTTAGAGAACGGTAGATACAGGTTCGAGTCCTCGTTCTATGTAGAAACTTTTTAATTAATTTTCTGCAATTAACAATGAAGATGGAATACCAGAAATTGTTTCATAATCATGCAAATATATTAAAATAATATTTATTGTAATCTAGTTCTGCTTTGAAGAGAGACGAGCGGACTATAAACCCATATCTAGGACTTGCAATTACGCTGTGTAGTGCCACAGGTGGAGCAGCGGATTCTAGGATATTTATTGTTAATTATTTCAGTTTTTTCTAAACAAAGAGTGCTTGCAATTTCTCAAAAGTGTTCGAATCTTTGATTTGTAGGCATCTCTACAACTCTGTTAATTCATTTATAACTCCATATCATCATGGATTTATATTCTGCCATTGCACTACTACAAATCTAGCAAGTTTTATGCAACAGGTATTGGGAATCGTTGATAATAAATACCAGGTTGATGTTATATATCTAGATTTTCAAAAATCTTTCGACACAATTGATCGAATATCAGTTATTCGCTCATACATGCATCATTTCTTTTTCAGACATTCTGAACACTCCTTGTATAGATGTCAAGCTTTCTTATTTGTACAATACGAAAATTTCCTTTGAGACAGTGCAACTTATCTAGATATAAATATATCTGAGCCACATCATTTGAACATTTAATGTTTTTGTAATCATGAACAAATTTCGAACCGTCCTCGTATCTGGACATGCAAGGAACAAAACGTCAAAAAAAACATTTCCAAAAGAATTATTACGAAAATCTAGGTATTTTATTCGAAAATTAATTATAAATACTACTCCGTAAGTTCAAATATGTGATGTATAATGTTTCCTATTGCTTCAATAAATAATAAATTCATGATTGGGTGAGTAAAACTATTTCAATTGTTAAAGAATGAAGAGTACGAATTTAAAAAAGAATAGACAACAGGCAAGTATTAAAAATAAATTTGAGAACGTTTTTCAAGCAGAAATTTCCATCGTTGGAGTAAAATTTCACACAGTACGCATCTTAATGGAAATTTTCTTCGGTTGAAGGAACATCACAAGGAACGAATATATACCTACTTGTAACGTAATGAATACAGTATAGGTTTCGCATTATGTCCGCTTCACTTTTGTTTCCGAAACTTGTATCAAAAGAAAAGAACATTGCCCTTCCCCCACTACCACCACCGCATTCCGACCGACCCGAAAACCCGTCACGCTTAAAAAACAAGCGCGCGCGGCACAAGCAAAAGAGCATTGAGCAAGGTTAGTTTAGGTTATGATAGGTTAGTTGCGTTCGTCTGAGACCTTGGTCGGGCTGTTGACCGTTGCCAAACGCCGTCCAAAAACAAAAAGAGGTTTCATAGCAATGCACTCGTTCAAGGCCAACTATTTGGCGCTCCGCAGTGCAGGGGAATGCACGCGAGAGGGGCGTCAGGGAGACGGGAAGGGGGGACCGGAGGACGGGTGCAACGATGCCGTGAAACAATTGAACCGCGACTTGCCGCCTGTGACTGGAATCCTGAATTGACGTTTGCTTTTTTAGGCATTAATTGAAATGGATGGTATCGTTTTGATGGAAATGCCTCTTCGAGCAAATGCTGCTGCCGTTGCTCCTGCTGCCGCTCTAGCTGCCGGTTAACTTTTACACAAGAGATTACCTGTGTGTGTGCGCGCCTATATCGAACAGGCCGAGCGTGAGAAGACGAAATTAAAATGCATATAATCTGCTAGATATAGCTACGGGACCGATCTTTTGCAATTTTTATTCTTCCTGGACTCGTTCGTTTTAGAGCAACACGTGTGCCAGTGTTGTTACGTAGTGTGCTCATATAATAACGCCAATAATGTATATATGTACAGTTCTTTTCAAATTATTTTAATCACTAAATAGAAATTATGTTCCTTTATAGCATCCCTTGGTGTAAGAGTACTGTTCAGATTTCACTGAACAAAGTGTATTTACCATTCAGGAATATCCTGAATAATATTATTTCCATTTTTGTACATTTATTTCATTATTGTATATTTACATAGGTTCAATGCCGTAAGTTTTCTGGAAAACCCGCAGTTTATCATAATGCTAGTACAATAATAATCCCCGATAGTAATCTTTGTTCTGAATTCATTATGTATTACAAGGGTCGAACCTTTATTATTTATAATGCCTTTCAGATTGTTCGCAATAAGTGAAAGGCGGATTATAAGTAATACCTTTTTCTTTTATATAGAGTTTACAAGTAATTACATTCCTTCTAGGAACTATTTTGTAAACATGCCTTTATCTATATCATTGTACTTAAGGGCTCGTCTAGAATTGTTTATATATTTGTTGGCTTGAATAACTAAATTCAGTTCTACAACAACTGTCGTACAGGCTGTTCAAGTTCTCCACGTTCTGATTTAACATACGTGAAAATATACAAGACAAATAAAAGTTAGATCGAAATAAATAGTATAAATCTGTCTTTTATTTAAAATATCAAAAAAAGTGAAAACCCAGCGCCGCAAATCTATACAAGTACGATAAGCCAACGCTAATGTAAATGAAATTCAGGTACCCGGACTGTAAATGAGCAGGGGTCTAAAATATATGTATATACACTATCGCTCATAAGTATTTGGTCACCCTTGTTTCATTACAATTTCTATAGAAACTTTGTAATTATAAAATTTATTTCTGTAGTAAGAAATAGTTTCATAGTAAACATTAAAATGTTTAAAAGCTTATTCAAAAATAATTATGCGATTACCATATTATTCACAATGAATGATAATACCCTAACAAAACTCCAGGTAGAATAATTGCACTTATGGGATTAGATCTCTCAATTCTTAGAAATTTTCGATTGTTATGATTTTATTTTAAGGTAGGGGGTTATTGTAAACTAGTAAGTATTTATACTTGGGTATTTTGGCAAAATTGCAGTTAGTTTTTGTGAGGTGCTCATAGTGATATCGTCTGTTTCGAAGACGTTCAATCGGTTAGAAATGCCTAAACGAAAAGAATTGAGTGTAGAAACACCGCGAATGTGGAAGTGTGTTGAACAGAACTCGAAAAGGCAAACCAAGGGCAACAACCTCAGCAGAAGATCTTGCAATGGTGGTAACAAGCAAGAGAAATAGACGAAAAACAGCCCCAAAAATCACAGCAGAAATGAATGTTGTTCATCGAAAACCCATAAGTGTTTCCACAGTTAAACGGCGATTAAAAGAAGCTGGTTTTCGTGGACGAATTGCCATGCAAAAGCCACTTCTACGCAAGCAAAACAAGCAAAAAGTGGGCACGCGGTCACCAAAATTGCACCATAGAAGACTGGAATAAAGTATTGTGGACCGATGAATCTATATAGATTTTCGGTTCACGAAGACGTGTTTTCGTGAGGAGGTCTGTGGGTGAGCGTGCCCAGAAAGAATGCATAGCCCCATAAAATTACTACAACAATTCTGAGTCGGTGGTCGCAATTTTAAGAGCGCTTTCTCCAATTTTCGGTCGTCACAATCGTCCCACCAGACAGGCTATGCGTGGTACAGCAGATAAGTTCGAGTTAAAATATTCACTATTGAATGTTCCTGTGTGGGAAAACTCACCGGTGGAAGTACTGAAAATATCGCAGCCGTAAGTGCTTCAGTTAAAAATGAGCCAAATCAGTCGATTTCACGCCGTTGACAGGAATTGGGAATCTCTCAAACCACATTATGGCGAATTTTGCATGAAGATCTACACCCTTACAAAATCAAATTAACTCAAGAACTGAAGCTTCTTGATCATTTGAAGGGCCGAAACATCTCCAATAGGTTTGCTGAAGTTTGAGAAGAATCCTGAATTTCATCGAAAAATCTTCTTCAACTAGGAAGCTCATTTTTAGGTTAATGACTCTGTCCAAATGTAAATTGGACAACAGCAAGCCGACATGTATTTCAAAGACCCCATTACAACCACAGAAAGTGACCGTGTGGTGTGTAATTTAATGCCGGACGTGTGATTGTACAATATTTAAAAACTAAAATTTTCAATTCGAATTTATTTAAGCACACTTTAAAGCACATCTAACTCTTCGAATAGGGAAAAATTAATCTATTCATCAAGGCAAATATTCGTATGTGAGAGAAAGAAACACTCTTTTAAAAATATCATAAAATTCATTTCCTGTTCGTTAGTTTCCTGAAAAGAACGACTTATCTGATAATTTAGTGTAGCCTAGTTCACTTTTCTTCAACATTTATATCCTTTCTGTTTGCACGAAGCCTTTCCATCTCTTTTCCACCAATGCCGCTTTGGCATTGTCTCACGCATAATTTATCCCCTCGTCCACTAAATTATTTCTGGAGATAAAAGGGAAAAAACAATGATGAAAAAAGAAAAAAATAAAACGTAAAAAAGTATCAGTACGAACTTTTAATTATTCGTAGCGCATTTCAAGTGAGCACGCAAACTTAAAAGTATGTGTGTGAATGTGTTTATAGTGTGTGCATTACGCATATTTCACAACGTGTGCTAGTCATTTAAGTAAACTTCTACGTATTATGCTGTACACCTTTTAATCAAATCAATAATGACCTTCAATTTTATAATACACATTTGTTTGTATGGAACATGATGTATTTCTTTTGACGGGCTAACTAATTAAACGTTAAGTGCAAGAGACTTGATAAAGATAACATTCTGACAACGATGTGAATTAATAAATTTTATTTTACAGTAACGGGTGGCGCAAAAGTAATGTCATAATTTGAACTGGCTGCCATTTCGTTATGAATGAAAAAAAGAGCCCCGTTTTCATAAAAAGTTTATTTGAAAGTGTAAAATTGATGACATTAATTGGAAAAAATTATGTCGCTCAAATGACCACCTCCCGAGTTGATGCATAATTGCGCTCGTTTTACGGCATTTTGAATTGTTGCTCGCAAAACATCTGTCTCCAAATTGGCGATTTCTTCTTTAGTTTTCAAGACTTGCAAGTTTCGTGGTTTGTTGTGGTAAACGCGAGATCTTAAAAAGTCCCAAAGGAAGAAGTCTGGTGCTGTTAGATCTGGCGATCTGGACGGCCGGTTCGAATCTCCAAAACGGGAAATCACTCGACTTGGAAATTGGTGTTTCAAAATCTCCATCGTTGTCCGAGCTATGTGAACGGTTTGTTGGTTTCAACAGGACGGAGCAAATCTCCAAAACGGGAGATCACTCGACCTGGAAATTGGTGTCTCAAAATCTCCATCCGAGCCATGTGAGTGGTTGTTCCGTCTTGTTGAAACCAACAATGGTCAAGACCCAATGCAGCACCTTGCTGCAAAAAAACACGTTCGGCATTTGCCTGTAACGCTCACCATTTACGGTGACGGTGGTGCGATCGGCGTCTTCAAAAAAATAAGGGCCAATCACTTTTCCACGGCAAATGCCGCACCAAACTATCACTTTGAGGGGATGCAATGGCTCTTCATGCATTTCATGTGGATTCTCTGTGCCTCAGGAACGTAAATTTCGTTTGTTGACATAACCACTTAAGTGGAAATGGGCTTTGTCGCTCATTACGATTTTTAGTGCAAAATTATCCTCTTCTTGCATCAAGTTTAACAGACAGTTTGGCAGCCAGTTAACCTTGTTCGACGGTCGGCAGGCAGCAATTCGTGAACAGTTTGCACTTTGTAGGAGAACATTTTCAAATCTTTCACCAAAATTCGTTGCGACGAACGTCTGCTGTTCCTTAATTGTGTGCGTCGTCGTCTCGTTGATGCTTGTGGATTCTCTCTGACGTCGTCGACAACAGCAGCGATGTTCTAGGTGGAACGAGCAATACAAGGTCGGCCACTTCTTGCGATATCTGTAGTGAACCCAGTTTGCATGATGAGCTCAGCCAACAGCGTAATTGTTCGAGCATATGGAACACGACGACTAGGAAAACGAAGACGAAATTCATTAGTATTCAGCGATGAATCCAGATTCGCCTTGCAGCCAGAGAATAAGGGTTTTCCGATTTGATGCAGCCCCGATATACCCACAATCCACAATTTGTTCCGGAAAGATCTTAACATGAAAATGGTGATGTAAAGGCATGAGACGGGATAAGTACTGGAGGTATAAATAGAAAATAGAACTCTCGCTGCTCAAAGGTGTCTTTATGAGATCCTGCAACCTACCTTTCTTTCGTATACAGCGACAGATAGAGGATTCATTTGTATGGACAATAGTGTTTATCCCTATCAAGCACAGAACATGAACTGGATTGATGAAATCGATATAGAGAGAATGAAGTAGTCAGCCAATTCTCTAGATGACAACCTAATGGAACACTTCTGGCATGTTGCTACACGGAATATCATACCCAGAACGTTTCAGTTATGATGAATTAATCTTAAGAAAGAATGGGATATCATTTCCCAAGAAATGTTCGACATGGTAACCCGGTCCATTCCATTAAGATACGAAATTTTTTTGGTAATCGTGGAGATCGTACACACTTTTTAATAAGAATTATTCCAATGAAAATTGTGAAAGAATTGAATATTCTTTTTTCTACGCTAAAAATGTAACATTTTATACTTTCCCAAGATTACGTTAAAACTTTTCTAAACAAATTAAAATACAACTCGAACCCGTAGTCCCATACTAACTGGGTATGTGTCTTCATCTTTAGACCACAGAGACCGGTGAATTCGAGTCTTCTAGCGTGCCATAAATTGCATTATGGAAATAGATATTAAATTATTAATTCCAGCAATAGTTTTACGTAGTATACATTTTAGTTTTAATACAGACGTTGCTTCTTAGAATGTATTGCATTTTCTTCTAATTGCCCTAGAGCTCCGTAGTTTCTGGCAATAAAGAGCGAAGCCTATACTATAATTTTTATACAAAAATGTTATTAATTTTTTCTACACAAATCGATAATAATTCAGAATCATTTAAATTTATTTCATGTACAGAGAACTTTATCGTCATGTTAATCTTTTTGCGCAATACTGTACACACATTTTCCGTCTCCGTCCCCGACGAAGGAAACGATGTTTTTTTTTAATGATTCGGGATATAATGACCGCGCATACGTGTTTGGGCGGTACCGTAGATAACGAAACTACACGATCGTCTGAATTTTTTCGCAGTGAATATCTATAATGCATGAGTCATATTCGAAATGCAGTGAGAAATGGGACACTGGTCGGCCACCTGACATTCCAAATTTAATTTACAGTATCACATGAAAATTATGAAGAACTATGAAATTGCTATTTTATGAGCATGGGACACGTGTACCAATAACGTTCGTGATATCAATTCGCAGCTTGTAATAATTTTGAACTGTGTTTCTGTATTGATAATTTTAGATTTTTGAATATTGCAATGCATTTGTTTTTAAATATTTAAGTGTCAAGGGAGATACATGTTAAATCTCAATAATAGTGGAACACAAGATAAATATTTCATATTTCAAAAAGATTTTTTGTAATCTGATTAAAAGGTCCACAATTAAGTGTCGTAAATAAAATGGTCTAGACATTTCCTCATTTATTTCTTTTATTTCTACTTCGTCAATGATAACTTGATTCCATGAATTATGATTTTCATCAAGCCTGAAATGATTGTATGACATTAAACAGTAAATTACGAAATTAATGGAACTCAATTAAAAGTCTCAGGTCGAAAGATTGTTTTTATTTAAAAGCAGATAAAGGGAATAAGTTAGTAATTTTGGACAAAAGCGATTACTTTCAAAGAGTGAGAAACTTAATTTTAGAAGGGCCATATGTTGAACATGCGAAAACTCCATTACCAAAACTGATTAAAGACACAAAAAACGCGTTCAAAGTTAATAACCCCGAACAAGAATTATAGATTAAGTGTAAGTAATCCGTTGATTACTAGGCTATATTGTTTGCACATAATACATAAACCAGGCAACTCCATGAGACCAATTGTTTCAGGGATCAACTCCCCTACTTACTTGATTTCAAAGTGGTTAGTGAATGAATACAAAAATTTGTCCGAAAAATTTGAAAGCCTATCAGTTACGAATTCAATAGAATTTATTCAAAAGTTCAAAGATTGTAAATCAGAAGATGGGAAAACTTTAGTATCATTCGATGTAACGTCATTGTTTCCTTCGGTACCAATTCCAGAAACTTTAAAATATTTAGAAGAATTTCTTCACAAAAATAAGATCGAACCAGAGAAATTAAAGGAATATGTGCGATTAACAAACCTTTGCGTGTTCCAAAACTGTTTTGAATTTGAAGGGAAGTTCTATGAACAAAAACAGGGAACTGTAATGGGCAATCGTCTTTCTCCATTTAAAGTGGACCTATTCATGAGTAATTTAGAAGTTGAATTAAAACATAAAGCTAAATATTTTCCAAGAATTTTGATTAGGTACGAGGGAGCGTTTTTATATTCGCGGAATGGGAGATAAGGGGTGGAAATAAAAAAACCAAATTATTATTCTTTTTCAATATATTCACCTGCAAGACGGATACATTTTTCACATCTTTCAATTAATTTATTTATACCCTCATAAAAAAATGATTTCTCTTTATCTGCAAATTACGCCGAAACTACCTCCTTGACTTTATCATCGGCAGTAAATTTTTTACCCCGCAGCTCTTTTTTCATTTTCGGAAACAGGTAATAATCACTCGGGGCCAGGTCTGAGCTGTAGGGTGGGTGATTCACAATTTCAAAGCCCACCTTATGCAGGGCAGCTAACGCAACGCGGCTCTTGTGGACGGGCGCGTTGTCGTGCAAAAGCAGAACACCTTTTGTCAATTTTCCCCGTCCTTTCTCTTTAATGGCTTCTTTTAGTCGCTCTAATATTGAAGCGTAATATTCTCCGGTTATAGAAACACCTTTATCTTTATAATCAATCAACAATATTCCTTCCGAGTCCCAAAATACCGTTGCCATGAGTTTCCCAGCTGATTGTGACACTTTAAATTTCTTGGGAGGTGCTGTGCCCGTTTCATGCCACTGCATGGAGTCTTGTTTGGACTCAGGTTCATAATGATGAACCCAAGTTTCGTCTCCAGTAACAATTCCACTCAATACACCATCCTTGACTTCATTACAGAGGTCCAAAAATGCACGCGAACACTCTACGCGCTGTTTTTGCGGCGGTGTGAGCATTCTCGGCACCCATCTTGCGCTGACCTTAGACATGCCGAGATGATCGTGTAGGATTTTAAAAATTGTTGTATCGGATACTCCAACCATTTCTGCGAGTTGTTTCTTCTTTAGTCGAGCATCTTCGAGTACAATTTGTTCAACTTTTTGGATAAGTGCTGGCGTGGTCACCTCAATGCACCTGCCCGGCCTCGGGTCGTCTTCAAGGGATTCCCTTCCTTGTTTAAATAAACTATGCCACTTGTACACCATGGTTTTTCCTGGACAAGAGTCGCCGTAAACCAATGACATCTCATTCATTATGGTCGCGACTGATTTTCCTTGCCTGGTAAGGAACTTTATAACGGCACGATATTCGATTTTTTCCATATTTCACTTTTCACTCCTGATTATGTTACTTGGTTGACGATAGCTCAAAGACTAACTGTCTAATAACAATGAAACTTCGTGTTTATACTAATCATGAGTCGCTGCACAGGCCACGCCCCCAATGCGCCTACTCACCCCTCTACAACCCGCTCATTCCGCGAATATAAAAACGCTCCCTCGTATGTAGATGATATTTTAGCGATTTTCAATACACATAAAGGCAACTTGGAAGATTTCGTCAAGCAATTAAATTCAAAATTTCCGACGATCAAATTTAGTTGTTCCCAAACGTGAAGAATAAACTTCATGGTCAAAGGTTTTCTACGCCGGAAGAGTTGAGGCAATCAAACTTCATATTTTGGAGATACCGCCTTGACAGTGGCAGCAATGCTTTTCGGATTGGTTTAAACGAATGCAAAATTGTATTGATTTTTAGGGAGAATATTTCGAAAAGCAATAAAACTATTTTCGATAATAAAAATTCTTTTTTTGTTTGCTATTCCCGAAATATAAACAGCTACCCTCGTTTTTACGTTTATGTGTATATTAGATTTATGTATTAACCCTCAAATTTATACCCTTGTTGGATAACCACCCATATTTGCATTATGTGTGTTTAAGTTTTACTGTCTGTTTTAGCGAATTTGTCTTCCTTCATATTTATTATTTTACGCTGAACATCAAAAGCATTTTCTAGGAGTTTTAAGTAAAAATTCCCTCACATTAATTTCACCTTATCTTAAGAGTTATCATTCCATCTAAACAAATCATGTCTAGACAATGTTCTGTGAACCTAGATTTTACAGACAGTTAAGTTACAGACAAGTTATAGAAAAGACAGAATAGTTCTAATGTAGTTACAATAGTTATATAGATAGTTAAAAATAGTTAAATAGAGAAATATAAAACCTCGTATTTTTGTGCAATGCATTTTAACGTAGTAAAGTAGCTTAAGTGACAATTACATTTCAATTATCAAAGTCTATTGCAAATATAATAAATAATAGGGGGCCAGAAATGGGTCCCTGCGGAACGCTCCAAGACACAATATATTCATATGATCAATAAGGTTGATATATAACCCCTTTCCACAATTAACTATTTGTAAATTCTGTATACGCATTTCGACAACCAAGTTGTCATCATCAGCAGATAATTTCAAAGTGTCGCACCTGGTAAAACACGGCGAAAAAATTGTACGAAAAATACACTCCGTACGCGATCCGCACCGTTGAAAACCAAGATGTGCACTGTGTCTGTTTCACAAGATTTTTAAAAATACTTTTACTTAAACTAACATGCACTACAACGAAAAAGGTTATTATGGTCAAAAAGTGTCTGTGTGATTTATGTGTGTTTTATGATATTGTTCCTCTTGTCTTTCAGTAGAGAGAAGAGAGGCGTTTGCAGAGGGCCGGCCTCATAAACGTTAACCAGATGGCTTGAATTCTTTACGATGTGCATGCTTTCATACGCGTCCAGTTCGCGATAATTGTACACGTTCTTTATCAAATGTAAACAATCCATATTAACACTGTGGTTATTTTCTAATACATGTCTCGCTATACCCGATTTTTCCGGTCGGTTGAATTTTATGTGCGAAAGGTGTTCTTTATACCTGGTTTCGATCGATCTTTTGGTTTGGCCGATGTATTGTTTATTGCACTCTAAACATTCAATTCGGTAGATTCCCGATTTTTTAAACTCTTCAATTTTGTCTTTTGCATTTCCTAACAGCATTTTCAGGGTATTATTAGGGCGTGAACATACTTTAAACCCGTGATCTTTAAAAATACTATTCAGATTTTTTGTCACACGATGGAAAGGTAAACAAACAAAATACTTTTCCCGATTGCTCTGTGGTGAAAGACATGTGGTGTCACGGATTGTTTTTCTTATGTTGGCCTTTCTAATTAATCCATTGATTATTTCCGAATCGAAACCGTTGTATACCGCGATATTCTTAATGAGGTTCAATTCTCTTTCATATCTTACTTTTGTTAATGGGAAATTGATCAAACGATTAATCAGAAAATTGATTCATATGAGTCTAATTGATTTTTTTGTGCTATTTATTCATTCGTAAGGCTTCCAGATTCTTTTTTAAATTTCTGTATTTGAACAGCTGGAATTCATACATCTATCCAAAGAAAGTTCATTTGTTTTATTTCAAATTATTATTTTTTTTAATTTCATATTATTAACACATATACTTTACATAAAAATCCCATCCTATTGAGCTTATTGCCAAGCTTTGTAAAATCACAAATTCCTAATTTTCGCCTCTTTAAAGTTGGTCAACCTTTAGCATAATGATTTCCACTATTTTTACATCATCCATTGTGCGCGTGAGTGTGTATGTATATACTAACAATGCGCCTATTTGGCTCGCCCTAATATAACAAAATTACTTTGAGCGTACGATTTAATTAAATTAGAACATAGCAGAGCAGGTAATATTCAACGGCGCAGCAGACACGAAATTTGAATATCAAGGGAACCATTAACGCATACAAATCATAACCTTCCACAACCTTTTTCACGTTCCTCCATCGGCAGTGACTGAACGTAGGGGCTTGACCGCGCAGACTCACAGTAACAGTAACGATGCGCCGAAACGAAACCTCTGGCAAGAACATTAAATTTCAGTTGGAATATAAATAAGTTGGTAGAGTTTATTTGGAAGTCTGACGACGATTTGTTTTTTAATTATGTGTGCTGTATACAAGGTTGTATACAATTCCTGACAAAAATATCTCTTCTTATAAATGCATTTATTATTAGTTTTCAGTTATTAGTACACCAGAAGGGCTATATCTGTTAATTTGCCTGAACCTTAACATGTTGGCAACAGTGTAAAAATTATTATGTTTCATTTCCTGACGTTTTTTCATTTTGATGCATTTTCATTTTATTAAAGTTTTTGAATATAAATAAATTAACAAATAAGTACAATATTTATAAACTATGTGTTCATTTGTTGCAGTAACTACAGGGTGTTTCAGAAAGAATATACGTATTTCGAATACATATATTTATTAAGCTTTAAGACATACGAATATGAAACTTTACACACATATTTATGAACTTCTTAAGTTCAGATTACAGATGTTCAATATGTCCTCCATCAGCGACACGAACAATATCACATTGATGCTCAAATTGTTATGGCAGTACGGATCCGGTTCTTCAACTCTTTCAGGTTCTGTGGGAGTAGTGGTACATAAACGTTGTCTTTAACGAAACCCCACAGGAAGAAGTCACAGGGTGTCAAATCCGATCACCGTGGAGCCCAGCTGAGACATGCTAAGTCGCTAGCGCCTTGATGACCAATCCAACAGATCGGTAGAGTTTTCTTCAGATATTCACGCACTTGGCGACTCCAGTGAGGGGGCGCCCCGTCTTGTTGCAAAATGAAGTTGTCTTTGTGCAGCCTCGGAAACAGCCAGTTCTGTAATATAGCGAGACTCTGCCGACCGTTAACCATGTCTCCATCAAAGAAGAATGTTCCGTAAACAGATGATCGGGCTATCGCACAAAACACATTGATTTTAGGCGAATCTCGTACATGTTCAATGGCTGCATGTGGTTTCTGTAGACCCCAAATTCGAACATTGTGTTTGTTTAGCAGACTACTAACATGGAAAGTCACTTCGTCACTGAACACGATGCGTTGTACGAAAGTGTTATCATTGTCAATAGCATCATGAATCTCGTTACAAAATGCCACACTTTTCCGTTTGTCATCAGGACGTAGAGCTTGGAACAACTGTAACTTGTACGGTTTCATAACTAACCGACGTCTCAAAACATGCCAAATTGTTGTTGTAGGCAGTTGTAACACCCAACTGGTACGACGAATTGATTTTGAAGGATTACGTTGGAAAGCAGTTTGAATTCGTGCAACACTTTCTTCAGAAACACGAGGGCAGCCAGGACTCTTTGCTTTACATACACATCCTGTACCTACAAACTGTCGACACCATCTGCGAATTATCCACCCATTTGGAGGATAAATTTGGTAGCTCAACCTGAAACGTCTTTGCACTTTAATCACGGAATTGCACTTCGCAAACTCGAGAACACTAAATGATTTCTGTTGCGGAGTAGCCATTTTAAATATATGACGGTTACCAAGAAAAACAGAAGACAACTGACATCTAGCGGCTATTAAATAAACTAGACTGTATTTTTATCAATGTACTGCCGGTTATACATGGATAAAAACAATTACAATAATGTACTTCAGATAATAATAAGGATATAAAAATATGACTTTCAAAATTCGAAAAATTCTGGCATTCTACAAGAAAAAATTATATGAATCGAAGAATGTTCTTCCGCAAGCAACATCTTATGCAGACTAAGGTCTATTTACAGCTGCGCTTTCTCAATAATTACCATCATTCCTTCGGGAATCTTCAATTTCGCAACAGATGGAAGTACATTCGAGAGATAGAAATGCATCTACTCAGCTGTCACTATTAATATATCCATCAAGAAATACAAATATATCGTCTTCGGAATCTGAGGATTCGTAGAAACCTCCAAGAGATGAGATTCTTGTCTTGAGAACTTGTCAACTTTGATAGTTCGTTGTAGTTCCAACACTACACGTATCGCACTGATATTTTGAATTTAGGTTAACTAAAGATGAAAGTTAATTTTTCATACTGACATTGGATTAGTGGTGCTCTCTACGTTCCACTATGCAAAACTTAAAAGACATCACACCTACGAGGGAGCGTTTTTATATTCGCGGAATGAGCGGGTTGTAGAGGGGTGAGTAGGCGCATTGGGGGCGTGGCCTGTGCAGCGACTCATGATTAGTATAAATACGAAGTTTCATTGTTATTAGACAGTTAGTCTTTGAGCTATCGTCAACCAAGTAACATAATCAGGAGTGAAAAGTGAAATATGGAAAAAATCGAATATCGTGCCGTTATAAAGTTCCTTACCAGGCAAGGAAAATCAGTCGCGATCATAATGAATGAGATGTCATTGGTTTACGACGACTCTTATCCAGGAAAAACCATGGTGTACAAGTGGCATAGTTTATTTAAACAAGGAAGGGAATCCCTTGAAGACGACCCGAGGCCGGGCAGGAGCATTGAGGTGACCACGCCAGCACTTATCCAAAAAGTTGAATAAATTGTACTCGAAGATGCTCGACTAAAGAAGAAACAACTCGCAGAAATGGTTGGAGTATCCGATACAACAATTTTTAAAATCCTACACGATCATCTCGGCATGTCTAAGGTCAGCGCAAGATGGGTGCCGAGAATGCTCACGCCGCCGCAAAAACAACAGCGCGTAGAGCGTTCGCGTGCATTTTTGGACCTCTGTAATGAAGACAAGGATGGTGTATTGAGTGGAATTGTTACTGGAGACGAAACTTGGGTTCATCATTATGAACTTGAGTCCAAACAAGACTCCATGCAGTGGCATAAAAAGGGCGCAGCACCTCCCAAGAAATTTAAAGTGTCACAATCAGCTGGGAAACTCATGGCAACGGTATTTTGGGACTCGGAAGGAATATTGCTGATTGATTATAAAGATAAAGGTGTTTCTATAACCGGAGAATATTACGCTTCAATATTAGAGCGACTAAAAGAAGCCATTAAAGAGAAAAGACGGGGAAAATTGACAAAAGGTGTTCTGCTTTTGCACGACAACGCGCCCGTCCACAAGAGCCGCGTTGCGTTAGCTGCCCTGCATAAGGTGGGCTTCGAAATTGTGAATCACCCACCCTACAGCCCAGACCTGGCCCCGAGTGATTATTATCTGTTTCCGAAAATAAAAAAAGAGCTGCGGGGTGAAAAATTTACTGCCGATGATGAAGTCAAGGAGGCAGTTTCGGCGTATTTTGCAGATAAAGAGCAATCATTTTTTTATGAGGGTATAAACAAATTAATTGAAAGATGTGAAAAATGTATCCGTCTTGCAGGTGAATATATTGAAAAAGAAAAATAATTTGGTTTTTTTATTTCCACCCCTTGTCCCCCATTCCGCGAATATAAAAACGCTCCCTCGTATAACATTTTGTTATGTTCAAAATTCCAACCTATGTAAAGCCTGTTCCTAAACTCAGTGGCTAAAAATTTCTGATATACATTAAGTACTTGTTATTGTTAAAATAATTTAATGTATATATATATATATATATATATATATATATATATATATATATATATATATATATATATATTATTAACATAATATGTATATAACAAATAGAATCAAAGAAAAGAATTATTCATATGTTGCGCGCATTGCTATATCTACACGAATACAAACCTTAACCTTCTAAAAATAATGTAGCTTTTGTACTATTATCTATTAGGACATTTTATGAATTATAGACAAGCAAGTTTTGTTTACATACCAATACAAACCATCCTACATGAATTCGGCAGATATATTTTCGTGTACATCGTAAACCTTTTGTGGTATCTACTGTACCTACTATGAAGCTTCTGTACTAGTAAGTATTCATATCTTTCCTATAATTGAGGTTCACATGTTGTTTTTTGTGTAATCTGGTGTCCCGTAAAATACCATCTTAACACTCTTATTATTCAACATTTTTTTCTAAATTAACTTTATGTTAGATATGTTTGTGTTATTAGGTCGTTATTTGTGTATTAATTAAAATAAATAAATTAATTCCGTGTATCTATTTCTATGTATTCCTTACTTTTATTGTATTGTCCTGTAATTGGATCGAATATTTGTTTGTCAAATAAATCATATTATTATTATCAACATTAGATTCATAAGCAAGTCTATAAATAAATTCCAAAACTTAAGTAAATACAAAAAAGAACAGCATGTCGCATAAAACGAAACATTTTTTGTACGAGTATCTGTTGTAAATCCTAGTTTATTTAATGAATCAAGCGTTTTATTGTTTCATATATAACACGTGAAATCTCACGAATTATAATTCTTTTTTACTCAAAACAAAAAGGATAAAACAATGAATAGCAGGTTCGTCGTAAAACTCTTTTATGGACGACGAAGAATAAATCTCAAGAGATTAAATAAATAACCACGTTTACATATATTTCTATATAAAATGAAAACCGTTATATGTTAATAGAAGCCGTAATATCACATGGAACATAACCTATTGTGTTTGGACAAAAAATAAGATACCTACGTGCACATTTTTATAATAATTATATATTGCTCTAGCATTGTAAACTGTGTTCTGGTGAACTTTAACGAATTGTTAAACATCAATGGGAAGTGTAACGCGGTAAAATAGAAAAAATATATTCAATGAAAATAATATACTAATGCGATTTATGTGTGTATTAATTAAATCTAATTAAATATATTTTTGAATTACGATGAACTGGTTCAGAGCGAAATATGAATACATTTAGTGCAATTAATAAGAAATGAAGAAGGAGCAGCTGTGGTTAGTAAAGCGTGTTTCAAATTGCGCGTTTTTTTAAGAATAAATAAAATATAGATGGCGCACTGAATTTGTCTGGGTATGTGGGCATTTAGAAAGTGTGATGTGTGACATTTATAAAAATAGCTTCGTACACGGTACAACAACGCGTTCAAATTGTTGAATTATTTTATGAAAACCAGCGTTCTGTGAAAAGAGTTTTTAGAAAATTACGTGAATTTTATGGTTTACATAATCGTCCATCTGAAAGCACTGTTGGTCGAATTATTAAAAAATTTCAAGAGACCGGTTCCGTATAAGATCAAAAAATTGAAAAATACAGTCGTAGTGGTCGTTCACAAGAAAATATTGGTTTGGTTCGTGAAAGTGTTGCTGAAGATCCTGAAATGTCCATTAGACGATGTTCACAACAACTTGGACTTAGTAGATCAACAACATGGCGTATTTTACACCAGAATTTAGCGCTGAAGGCATATAAGGTTCAAAGAATATAGGAACTGAAGCCGTTAGATCATTTAAAACATTATTCATTTGTCAATTTCATCAATGAACAATCAGCTGATTTTTCTCAAAAAATTGTGTTTTCCAATGAGGCACATTTTGAACTTGATGGCTATGTTAATAAACAAAATTAACGTATCTGGGGTGAGGAAAATCCACAAATTATTCATGAGAAATCTATTCACCCTAAACGAGTTACTCTTTGGTGTGCATTATGGTCAGGTGGTGTAATTGGACCTTACTTCTTTGGAAATGCTGTTGGTGAAGCTGTAACTGTCAATGGTGATCGTAATCGTCGGATGAAAACCGAATTTTTGTGGCCTGAATTAATGAATATTGATTTAGAGGATATGTGGTTTCAACAGGATGGCCTTACATCTCACTTTGCACACGAATAAATTGGTTTGTTGAGAGAAAAATTTCCTAGACGTGTAATCTCAAGAAACGGTGATGTTAATTGGCCACCAAGATCATGTGATTTGACACCGTTAGACTATTTTCTTTTAGGTTATGTGAAAAGTCGGGCTTATAAAAACAATCCACAATCAATTCCTGCTTTGAAAGATGAAATTATTCGTGTCATTGGTGATATGCAAATTATGTGTATTATTTGTTATTTAATATGTAACCAATCTAATAATTCCATGCGTTCATTGTGTCAACCATTACATCCGTAGATTAATTTAGGCGGCAAAAATAGCACATGAAACCAAGATCCGCTGATTGTCTCCTCTAGTATTATTAGAGTATTTTTGCAATAGATGACGCCAGATCATTTTTAGCAGCGCCAGGGTCCTTAGCACCTATCTTTATGCTATATATATATAACAGTTATGACTTCATTTTAGACAAATGATATCTTAGACAATCCACAAGCCATGGTTGATGGCTTCCCTAATGATTTTGGCAGCGTATATAGAAAAAATATCTGACATGTCAGAGACAAATTTGCTTATGTAGATGATATTGCCACAGAAACACAAAATACCAATATGGATACCTTTGAAGTCACCCTCACTGAAGATCTTAGCGCTTATGTCCAACAATCAGTACATTTGTCCTTGGAATGGGCAGGCGAAAAGTGTTTGGTATTCTAGTCGCTTGCCGGGGAACCAAAAAGTTTGTCTTTGCCAGAATTTCAGGTGCGTCAATTCTATTGTGTAGAAGATGATAAAAGAACTTTTTTATCATTGCGGTGTCTACGAAACTCTACTGATTCTATGTTAAATGTAGTTAGTAGATTAATATGGCTGTAGCCCCGAGGAGGATAGTTCCCAATCTGGCGAAAGAAGAGGTACTTTAAAAAACGCCTTTGCACTAATTTCAGCACATGGATATGTGTTTTATAAAAAAGTGAAGAACACCAATGACGCATATTCGAGTTTTAACCTAACAAAGGCAAAATAAATACGTTATTATCAATATTGGGATTGGTTGAATACAAATTTTTCGTTTTATGGAAATTGAAAAATAACAATTTTCTTAGATTTTTCCCTTGACATTTTTACATTTAAAATTAGACTATAGTTCTTCACTAAATAACGAAAGTGTTGAATCGCATAATCCTGGTTAAATAAAGTGTTACTACCACCCATTTAATTTTTATAAATACGAAGATAGTTTGACAAGTATTTAGTAATTGGTAAAACAAATGCACTGTAATTTAGGTTGCCTATTTATATGTTTACATTCCGATATTTAGATAAATCGGTTGATTACTTTATTTTTGGCAGCTGATTGAAAAAGAAGCAACACGTCGTTTTGTTAAAATGGAAAAAGCAGAGTACCGTGCGGTGATTAAATACTTCGTAAGTAAGGGTATAAAAGCTGCCGAAATAAAAGATGAGTTACGGGAAACATTAGGTGAATCTGCTCCATCATCCGCCACAATAAGTAGATGGGTAAATGAATTTAAATGTGGTAGAACAAGCTTTCCAAGCTTTCGGCAAGATGGGTGCCGCGATTGCTTACGACTGATCAAAAGTTCACTCGTTTGCGCATTTCCAGTGAGTGTTTGGACCTTTATAAGCGGGGTCCGGTTGATTTTGGTAGACGATTTGTTACTTGCCATGAAACTTTGATACACTACAGTACACCCGAAACTAAATAACAGCCGAAACAATGGTTAGAACGTGGTTCTGCACCTCCAAAGAAAGCGAAAACCACTTTATCGGCAAAAAAGGTGATGGCATCAATTTTTTGGGATTTAAAGGGCATTTTGCTCATTGATTACCTTCAGAAAGGTGCCACAATAAACGGACAATATTATGCAGAACTTTTACAAAAATTAAATGTTGAGATTCGTGGTAAACGGCCAGGAATGGCAAAGAAAAAGATTCTGTTTCACCAAAACAACGCCCCCTCGCATACCAGCACAGTTGCGATGTCCAAAATCCACGAGTTGCATTTGCAATTAGTACGCATGCGCCTTATTCGCCGGATCTAGGCCCTTCCGACTTCCACCTTTTTCCAAAATTGAAAACGGCACTAGGTGGAAAGAAATTTTCGTATAACGACGAGCTTATCATCTTCGTAAATGAGTATTTTACAAGCCTTCCGGAATCGCATTTTCGAGATGGCATAAGGGCATTGGAGCATCTCTTTTAGGAGAATATATTGAAAAATAAAAATTATTTTGTATTTAAAAAATTCGTTTTCCTTTTCCATTCTTACTACTTGTCAAACTATCCTGGTATTATTACAACTGTTACGTAATTATATAGATAGTTTAGACAAGTGATTATAATTTAACACCTGACTAATAAGTCTGCGACTGTTTGTTTGCATGTACAGGGAGAAAAATGTGTAACATGCATTCTGTTTAACGTTAGATGGCAGTATGAAATATATGTAGAGGAAGTGAGCTTCCTGCCACTTTTCGAAATATTTCTTCTGGAAATACACATCTATTATGCGCAGCACATCGATTTACGATAAAAATAACATTTAACGTTAAAGCCGGCCCCGTTGTTTTGACTAAGCACGCCAGGCTGGAACTGATTTAAATACATGTGTGCATGTATTAATTTCAGAGTGCGAGCGCTATTAATATTACAGTAATTATGCGTGGTCGGCAATCAATGAATGAACTTGGGGAGTGAAGCATTAGAATATTGATTCGAATGTACTTCTAATCGGGGATTAATTGAAGAATTTTTACAACAAATTTCGTTATAAAATTGTAATTAATTTAAAATATTCAGAATGTACGAACCTAAGTGGTGTAGTCATTGGTGCCATGGAGGATTGTGAATTTGAAATTTACTCAATCTATTCTAAAAATTTGTTATTTAACGATATCTAGAGCAAATGGAGAAGATTGAAAAAAATAACTTATAATCTGTAACCACATACCGATGTGAGACCTGGTCAATGGCAACAAGAGTTGAAAAACTCCTCAGACTATTCGAAAGAAAGATCTGACGAAGAATATTTATACAGAGGTTAGAGAATTCGTACATGACCTAGGATAAAGCATATAAAGGACCAGAGGTAGGTAACAGAATGAAATGGGGGGGGACAACTTTTAAAACGATTGCGAATATCTTGGGAACGAAAAGAGATAGAATGTTCCGGTTTCAGCGTAACAATCATGTCATGATACATACGAGGGAGCGTTTTTATATTCGCGGAATGGGGGACAAGGGGTAGAAATAAAAAAAACAAATTATTTTTCTTTTTCAATATATTCACCTGCAAGACGGATACATTTTTCACATCTTTCAATTAATTTATTTATACCCTCATAAAAAAATGATTTCTCTTTATCTGCAAAATACGCCGAAACTGCCTCCTTGACTTCATCATCGGCAGTAAATTTTTTACGCCGCAGCTCTTTTTTCATTTTCGGAAACAGGTAATAATCACTCGGGGCCAGGTCTGGGCTGTAGGGTGGGTGATTCACAATTTCGAAGCCCACCTTATGCAGGGCAGCTAACGCAACGCGGCTCTTGTGGACGGGCGCGTTGTCGTGTAAAAGCAGAACACCTTTTGTCAATTTTCCCCGCCTTTTCTCTTTAATGGCTTCTTTTAGTCGCTCTAATATTGAAGCGTAATATTCTCCGGTTATAGAAACACCTTTATCTTTATAATCAATCAACAATATTCCTTTCGAGTCCCAAAATACCGTTGCCATGAGTTTCCCAGCTGATTGTGACACTTTAAATTTCTTGGGAGGTGCTGTGCCCTTTTTATGCCACTGCATGGAGTCTTGTTTGGACTCAGGTTCATAATGATGAACCTAAGTTTCGTCTCCAGTAACAATTCCACTCAATACACCATCCTTCTCTTCATTACAGAGGTCCAAAAACAAACAACGCGCTGTTGTTTTTGCGGCGGCGTGAGCATTCTCGGCACCCATCTTGCGCTGACTTTAGACATGCCGAGATGATCGTGTAGGATTTTAAAAATTGTTGTATCGGATACTCCAACCATTTCTGCGAGTTGTTTCTTCTTTAGTCGAGCATCTTCGAGTACAATTTATTCAACTTTTTGGATAAGTGCTGGCGTGGTCACCTCAATGCTCCTGCCCGGCCTCGGGTCGTCTTCAAGGGATTCCCTTCCTTGTTTAAATAAACTATGCCACTTGTACACAATGGTTTTTCCTGGACAAGAGTCGCCGTAAACCAATGACATCTCATTCATTATGGTCGCGACTGATTTTCCTTGCCTGGTAAGGAACTTTATAACGGCACGATATTCGATTTTTTCGATATTTCACTTTTCACTCCTGATTATGTTACTTGGTTGACGATAGCTCAAAGACTAACTGTCTAATAACAATGAAACTTCGTATTTATACTAATCATGAGTCGCTGCACAGGCCACGCCCCAAATGCGCCTACTCACCCCTCTACAACCCGTTCATTCCGCGAATATAAAAACGCTCCCTCGTAAGTAGACACCAAAAAAGACAATTACTTTTCAAAGTAAGTTTTGGAGTTACAGACCAAAAGACGGCATTATTATAATTTCAATATCTTGGGAACGAAGAGAGATAGAATGTTCCGGTTTGAAGCAGCGTAACAATCATGTCATAATACATAAGTAGACACTAAAAAAACAATCACTTTTGAAAGTAAGTTTTGGAGTTACAGACTAAAAACGGCATTCTTATAATGGTAATATCTTGGGAACGCAAAGATATAGAAGCCGTCTGGAAGTAGGAAAACGGGGTAAGTACAAAATGAAAATGTTAAATGATGTAGAAGATGACATAAAAGCAATTAATATAATGTAGTGAAAGTAGTCAGCACCAACAAGAAAACTTTTTTGTTAATAAACAAACAATGAAATCAAAGTTGAACTGGAGTTTGTTTACGAGCTCCCATCTCCATTAGTTGCAATCATAAAACAATAGACAAATGAGTTTCAACGTGTCTGGACCAATATATTTGATGAACAACATAATGGACGCTCAAAAGGTCTATGTATACGAGGAATAGTTAAAAAAGTACATGATATGGCGCCAGATAAAAATCGAATAAAATTACGCAAAGTAGCAGAGATTGTACATGCATGAAAAAATTGTGTTTAAGATAAGTGATGCTTCTGTTGATTGTTAACCACAAACATAAACGAGAATGTATTTCAGTCCTCAATTTCAAAATCAAATTTTTCATTAATTTATGCCATACTTATAATATATATATATATATATATATATATATATATAAATAGAAAATTACAAATTTTTACTTTACATTTCTTTTCGATCAACTGCACGACCCAATACAACGCAAAAAGCTCCACTTCAAGAAGAAACAATGGCTTTTTCTACATAACGAACTTATTCACGCTTCACCTGTTTCAAGAGCAAAAATTCATGAACCACATTTCGAACTGCTTCAGCATCTGACTTATTTTTTTTCCTAATCCGAAAACTTGTCTCGGTGGAAAGAGATTTGGGTCGAATGAGGAGATGATATCTAACGCATATTTCGAATAGTTTGATAAAGCTTACTTTTTTTGAATGTCGACGGATTAAATGTAATGAATACAATGAAAAAGAAAATAATGTTTTGCAGAAAAGTTAGTGTTTTCTTATCTAGCCTCAATAATTATTGATATACCCTCGTATACTAGCGTCAAAATAACTCCTCATAGAAACAAATTTGAAAAAATAGCTAAGAAGGCAAAATCTCAAACTTGGCTACAATTTAATCACTTAAGGTTGATATATTATATAAGCCCTTCCCATATTAACTTTCGTAAGTCTGTATACGTATTTCGACAACTAGTCATCATCGGCAGGTAATTAAAAAGTGTCGCACCTGAAAAACTACGGCAAAAACCCGCACTGAACAAATTCCGCGCCCAATCTGTACCGTCGAAAGCCAAAACGCACACTGTATATTCGTTTGACATAATTTTAACAGAAATTGTATTCTAGTCTTAAACTAAGATAAAAGAAAAGTATTTGCATGCATTTATTGCACCCTCCCTTTTCTTCTATCTTATTATTAATTATGTGGCTTTCGACTGTACAGATCGGGTACGAAATTTGTTTCACGCGGATTTTTGCCGTATACAGAATACGAAAATGTGGAAAGGGGTTATATATGAACCTTGATTGATTAAGTTGGTCAACCACAGGCTCCATCAAAATTGCCTTTGCTACAATGTTAAAGAAGAAGAGTTGTAATAGTTTAAAAAATATAACCCTTTTACTGCAATGTACTTTTTAATTTTGGATAAACATTTAGGCAACTAAGTTGTCATTATTAGCTGCATATTATTTAAAGAACAAATAATGTCGTTTATTCTGGATACTGATTCTTTTGCAAACATATGTACGAGGATAGTTTAACAAGTATTGAGAATGGAAAAGAAAAACGAATTTTTTAAATACAAAATAATTTTTATTTTTCAACATATTCTCCTAAAAGAGCAATACATTTATTCCAACGGTGCTCCAATGCCCTTATGCCATCTCTAAAATGCGATTCCGGAAGGCTTGCAAAATACTCATTTACTAAGATGATAAGCTCGTCGTTAGATGAAAATTTCTTTCCACCTAGTGCCGTTTTCAATTTTGGAAAAATGTGGAAGTCGAAAGGGACTAGATCCGGCGAATAAGGCGCGTGCGGTACTAATTGGAAGTGCAACTTGTGGATTTTAGACATCGCAACTCTGCTGGTATGCGAGGGAGCGTTGTCTTGGTGAAACAGAATCTTTTTCTTTGCCACTCCTGGCTTTACCACGAATCTTAACATTTAATTTTTGTAGAAGTTCTGCATAATATTGTCCGTTTATTATGGCACCTTTCCGAAGGGTATGAGCAAAATTCCCTTTGAATCCCAAAAAATTGATGCCATCACCTTGTTTGTCGATAAAGTGGTTTTCGCTTTTTTTGGAGGTGCAGAGCCATGTTCTAACCATTGTTTCGACTGTTGTTTAGTTTCAGGTGTACTGTAATGTATACAAGTAATAAATCGCCTACAAAATCAACCGGATTCCGCTTATAAAGGTCCAAACACTCATTGGAAATGCGCAAACGAGTGAACTTTTGATCAGTCGTAAGCAATCGCGGCACTCATCTTGCCGAAAGCTTGGAAAGGCCCAATTCTTTCGTTAAAATGTGGTGTACGCGTTCTGTTGAAATGTCTACCATGTCTGCTATCTCTGTCACTTTGAGTCGTCGATCTTGCGTAATAATATTATGGATTTTTATAATCATTTCCTTAGAAGTCACGATTTTGGGTGCTCCAGAGCGCGCTTCATCAACATAGCTTGATCTACCACGCTTAAATTCATTTACCCATATACTTATTGTGGCGGATGATGGAGCAGATTCACCTAATGTTTCCCGTAACTCATCTTTTATTTCGGTAGCTTTCATACCCTTAATAACAAAGTATTTAATCACCGCACGATACTCTGCTTTTTCCATTTTAACAAAACGACGTGTTGTTTCTTTTTCAATCAGCTGTCAAAAGTAAACTAATTAACCGATTTATCTAAATATCGGAATGTAAACATATAAATAGGCAACCTAAATTACAGTGCATTTGTTTCACCAATTAGATCGCCCCCTATGTGTCATTCTCACTACTTGTCAAACTATCCTCGTATGTAGATATAAATTCTTAATTTTTATTTTTCTTAGTATTAACAATGTTAATGTTACAGTGATGTCTTCTACTTATGTAAAGCGTATACTAATGTTACAAGTGTTATTATCTTCTTCTGCTGATTATGATAACGTGGTTTTCGAAATACCATATAGTATTAAAAACTATATGATGATAAAAAGTTTATTTTTAATTAACTTTTATATACCCCAAATTAATTAGATTTAAAAGAAGATATTATATTTTCATTTTGTAAAAATAGTAGGCTCATTTACAATTTTTTAATTAATAACTTCTCATGTCATTAATTGATTTTAAATTTGTTTTATTTTTAAAATTTTTTGTAAAGGAAAGCATTATGCATACTATGCCTAATATTACATTAACTAAAACACACTTAATTTGATGCTTTGACATACTTGCCCTCACAGACATTCCTATTCTATGTGGAACGTTTAATTTACACAAATTGATGTTAAACGACATTGTATTCGATGTAGCATCCAAATAATAAGAGCAATCAAAGCGCTGCTATAGAAACAGATGCATTTCGAATGTGTACATATGCGTCTATGTGAATACCTATCTATGAGCATTTAGTATTTAGTCTATAAATGTATTCCTATACCTGGTAACTTTTCAATCAAAAATTGAAAACTATATCCACATATATAAATGCAACAAAACGATTCATAGTAGACTGTGGCGGTGTACGAGGGTAGTCTCAGTTGTACCCGACTCAACAAAGAAAACACAAAAATTTTGGAGAGAAATATATTTATTTTACAACAAAATGTCCTTTCGGCTCTATACACTTTTCCCAGCGATGTTCAATAAGTTCGATACCCTTATGATAATAAGAATCGTCTTTCTCCTCAAAATAGCCATCAACTGCCGACATCACTTCTTCATCGGTGGAAAATTTTTGACCACGGAGATATTTTCTCAAGTTTGGGAACAGAAAATAATCCGAGGGGGCTAAATGTAACGAATAGGGCTCATGAGGTAGCAATTCAAACTTTAATTCATTAATTTTGACTATTCCAATAGCGGATTTGTAAGTTGTTGCATTAACCAAATGCGGCTGTTTTTCCCCTTTGCTCAAATGTTGCAACAAGTTCGCATAATACTCGCCGTTAATAGTTTTTCCTTTTATAAATTGTGCACTTTCTAACACAGTGACATTTTTCAAACAGCTGTCCCCATCTCTAGGTCAGGCCGGGTACTTATGGGACCACCCTGGTATTTTATGAGTTACCAAAAGAGTTGACATAATTCTTACAAGCGTTTCAAAACTTATTCGCTTCATTTATACACATCAATTTACAGTTTTAAGTTATAATTAACAATGTTTAAGTAACAGTATTTTCATTTTGAAAAGAAGAACGTAAGAAAAACAATAGATTTTGCCCCAAAAATTATAGTTTTAAGGTTTTTGGAACTTAAATAAATTAGTTTTCTATGGAGGAAAAACTATTATGACGTGTTTATTGTCAAAGTTGCTATTTAGAATCAGGAATATAGTTTGAAGCCAAATGTCAACAATCGATACAAACCTTCGCAAAAAAAACCAGCTTGTTCTCTGTCAAATAACTTCAAATTTTTCTTTCACTTTCTTAATAACGATTTAACACTTCGATAATGTTACGATCTGATAAGTATATAGCCTGAACTCCTGCGTTCAGGAAGTGTAATATTTTATTAAAAATTTTTGCCAAAAACAAACAAACAAATAGTTTTGTACGATTCGGAATTGACCGTTCTACAACTCAATCATTTGTTTTGATGTGCTTCAGCCGCAAACAACTTTTGTTGGCTTTTTCCTCACCTTGGAATACCCACACAGTCGACTGCTGTTTACTATCGGGCTTATACGTATAGATCCAAGATTCATCACCTGTGACGACTCTATAAATGTTCTTTGAAGCACCGCCATTGTATTTTTTTGCATTTCTTGGCACCAATCGACGCGAGCCTTTTTTGAGCGGTTGTCAAATTATGTGGTACCCAACGTGAACACTGAACTTAACGGCTAAATGTTCATGCAGGATCTTATGCACACCGGTGTTACTAATACCTAGAGATGCCTCGATCTCAGGGTATGTCACATGATGGTTTTGCATTATCAGTTCAGACACTGCATTAATGTTTCCCGACACAATAACGTTTGAAGGACGACTTTCACGAAATTTATCGTCCAAAATACGCCGTTCAAGTTTGAATTCACTGTACCAACGCTATATTGCAGTTTTCGATGGTGCTTCATCGCCATATAAAGAATTCAGGTTGTCGATGCGTGTTGAGTAAACCACGTCGAAAGTTATGAAAAATAATTGCACGAAAACGTTCGCGAGTTAATTCCATTTTTTCGCTGACATAGGATTTTCAAGTTACTGTCAACAATAGAAATAGCGACTGGATAATAAAACTGTCAAGGCAAATATATTGTCAAAAATGCCAAACTTTACGATACAATCATCAGATCGGAGGCAGCAGTAACAATGTTGCCAGTTCCCGAAATATAAACGGCTACCCTCGTATCCTCCCAATCCTACATACAAAATATGATGTACGCGATCAGTCTTCAGTCGAAATGCTCACAATGCAAGTTTGTCAACAGTCCAGAACAATATCTTTAATTTCGTGGATCATTTCAAGAGTTGATGTAACCACCTCTATAAGATTCTGCAATCCAGCGCCAAATTGTGGCTTTCGAAGGGTCAGTCCCATCTCAAGTTTGCTGCATATCGGTCAAAATTGCAGACGTCCTTCGTCTTTTAATAAACAACGATTTGCTCTTCTAGTTGCAGGTTTATACATTTTAGGATTTTTCATCAAATATCAGAAATTACCCAAATTTCGCTGTCTCCAAGATAGCAGAGTTAAAATACATACAATTTTCCGAAACATAAACGATCACTTTGAAGCTACGATTAGAAGCTGCAATTACAATGCTTCGGTTCTTTGTATTGTAACCTTTCACTTCATATTCGTATATATATGATACATCTCTCCATCTTTTCTCTCTGTCTCTGCGTATATGTTTTTGTACACGTATGCCCGTGTGTGCGTGTGTACGCATGGTACACACTGCATTCGTTTTGCGAATCTACAAATACAGCCATCAATGCAAATATTATCCTGACCACTTGGGCTCCTCCAACGGTTGCTTTTGAAAAGGACTGCGCGAATGCGTCGAGCAAACACGGTAATGAGTCGCAACGTTTAATTTATCGGTTTTGCACGGAACGAGCGCGTTTATTATTTTATCCTCCCTACCTCTGGTCCTTATATATGCATATGAACGTGTATATTTAAACGTCATTACGGTATTAAATGTACCATGTACGAGCGTATTAAGTATTAATATAGCACTTTAATGTAATTTTTGAGTCAACGCGCCGTAAACATCATGAAATGTTAATATACCTGCATCTCTTTATCGAAGGAAAAATGTAGGGCAAATGCGAGTAGAGCGTCTCACGTTTGATCGTCCTGGAATACGAGTTACACGTATGGAAAAATATTAGTTATTGCGTAGGTGCGCAATAATTGGATTTTTTAGACGATTTTATTGGATAACAAAAAGCCGTCAGCTTTGTTAGAACAGAATAGGTAAATACGGCGAACTGAATTGTGATAATTCCAAGCCTATTTTCCTCCACCACCTAGGAAAATATAGAAAAACATTTGTTATATTTTCCTGAAAATTTAGAGGATTGTGGAGAAAAACATACTTGGTACTACAATTCAATTCATAGGGCTTTATTAATAAAAGAAAAGTAATAAGATTATAGATATAAACAGACATGAAAAGATCTCTGTTTGCATAAATATATAGTCTCATAGCTTTTCTTTATTAAAAAAGCTGTAAACAGGAGCTTTTGTTCGTCTTTTACGTGGGCAAGGTGAAAAGTTCTCGGCCTGACAACGAAAGACTGCGATTTAATTTTAAAAAATGATTTTATTTTTCTACATAATCTCCCTTGAGTTCAACACACTTGGTCCAGCGTTTTTCTAACATCAATATTCCTTACCGGAAGTGAGAGTCTAGAAGGCTGTCAAAATATTCTTCTACGGACCTTTCAACTTCTCCGTTGGATGTGAATCGCTTTCCAGCAACAAATTTGTTCAAATTTGGAAATAGATGGAAGTCTGAGGATGCCAAATCAGTAGAACAGGGAGGATGGCCGAGCAAATCGTATTCCAAATTCCGCAATTTTCCCATCGCCAACGTGTGCAGGTGCGTTGTCCTTATGAAAAATGATGTTTTTCTTCCTCAAACCAGGCCTCTTCTGACGAATTTTGGCATCCAGTTGGTCAAGAAAGTTAGAGTAATATGCACCTGTAATTGTTCTGCCTTTTTCAATGTAATCCATTAACAGGATTCCTTTTGCATCCCAAAACACGCTGGCCATGACTTTTCCGGCAGATGCGATCGACTTCGCTTTCTATGGCGCTGAACCACCGGCTTCTACCCACTGCTTCGACTATTGTTTCGTTTCTGGTGTGTAGTGGTGGACCCATGTCTCATCCGTGGTGATAAATCGCCGCACAAAATCGATCGGATTCTTGTTAAATCGGTCCAAAGAATGCTCCGAAAATCGTTTGCGCATTTGCTTTTGATCGACATTCAGCAAATGCGGCACCCATCTTGCGCAGAGCTTTCTCATCTCTAATTCTTTGTGCAAAATGTTTCGCACCATTTCTTCCGATATTCCCACAGCCTCAGCTATCTCATTGACTTTCACTCGCCTATCGTCCAACACAATATCATGTACTTTTTCGATGATTTCTGGTGTGGTTGCGGTTTTTGGTCGTCCTTCACGTGGGTCATCTTCGAGGGACGTAGGACCACGTTTAAATTCAGCTGACCACTTTTTAACGGTTGACATCGAAGGAGCAGAGTCCCCGTACACTTTTGTCAACTTCGGATGAATTTCCATAGCGGCTAAACCATCCAAAACAAAGAATTTTATAACAGCACGATATCCAAGTTTATGCATTTAAAAAAAACACACACGACGTCTACTACAAAAATTCTTGCAAACAAACTACTTGAGAGAACAAGCTGAAAGTTTTCATATGAACCAAAGACACATGCAGCCACGTAGGAAACATAAATTTCTGTTAATTGTAATGCCATCTCTGTGTCAGGCCGAGAACTTTTCACCTTGCCCACGTATATACACAGTCTGTCGCAGATAAAACCAAATCACAATTGTCGAATTGTTCCTGGAGTTAATGCGGGGTGCCAGAGAATACATATGGGCAAAAAATAACAGTCAATGTTATTAAGAAGACCATACAAAGATCTTTAACAAAAGACATCCCTTCTGGCACTCAATGAGGTAATATCAAGCTGCAAAAGCAATTCATCTTCCGATATACTCTCTGTTAATAAACTTCGCTGATCTCGAAAGTAGAAAACTTACGATAAGTAAGCATTCGCATGCATGTATGGGATACCATATCAAAAAGGCATATTCGATTTTACTTGCTACATACATAAATGTGGTACAAAGGGTACTAGGAAAGTTTTGCAATATGACGCAACAATGAATCGTTGGAAGCTGTTTGTTGCTGCATGTTGGGACATGTTCATACGTGTATAGTAGCCGCCGCGCCATGTCGATGGGCTCAGTTATTCATTAGCAGTGAGAGTGTAAAATGCTTGCGATGGCATTGTGGTCACGAAATGAGATAAGGGCAGTTTTACGTTATAATTTCGTGCGTGGTTTAAACATAGATCAGTGCTTCGAAGAAATGACTCTTGCACTAGGTGATGTTTGTCCATATCGCACAATAATATTCAGGTGGTATAGAGAATTCCAAAGAGGAAATTTTACTGTGGAGGATGCTGAGAGGCCGGGAAGGCCACGGACGTCAGTTACGGAGGAAAACGTTACTACCGTGAGGAAAATGCTTGGCGAGGACAGGCGAGTATCCTACCAACAAATGAGGGTACGTCGGGCTTAAATGCACCAGCAACTCGTTCGATTCTGCATGATCATTTGAACGTGAAGAAACTTTCTCTCTGTGTGCCGCATGGACTGACTGAAGAGCAGATGACACGACGTGTGACTTGGTGCCGGGAGATGCTAAAAAAGTTTAATTACGGACAATCTCGGTGAACAAAATTGTGACAGGTGACGAGACTTGGCTGTACTATTACGATGTGTCGACCAAAGCTCAAAACAAAGTTTGGGTCTTTGATGATGAAGACACGCCCGTAATTGTCAAAAAATCCCGATCTATAAAGAAGAAAATGATAGCTGTATTTTTCAAATCGAGTGGAATTGTGGAACGCGTCGTTTTGGACACGCAGAAGACAGTCACAGCTAAGTGGTATACTGAACAGTATCTGTTTAAAGTCATAGTATCTGTGAAGAACCTGCGGCCAAAGTCAAGTATGGACACCTAGTTCCTCCATCACGATAATGCTCCAGCTCATCGTGCCAAAGCTTACACCGAATATTTGACCACGACAGGATCGAAACTTCTCGAGCACCCTCCCTGCAGTCCAGATCTTGCTCCCTGCGACTTTGCACTTTTCCGCATGTAAAAATGAAGCTAAAAGGGAGGCGGTTTTTCAGTGATGAGGACCTTCTGCGTGCTTGGGACAACGAGTATGCTTTACTCCCTAGCGAAGCTTGGCAGAACTGGTTTGAAGATTGGTTTCAGATGATGGAGAGGTGTATTGAGTGTGGAGGAAATTACTTTGAAAAAATTAAATAAACAAAGATGTATTGCAAAACTTTCCTACTACCCTTTGTATAATAATTTACGTAAAGTGGTATCATTAAAATATGTGTAGGTGCGGATGACAAACACCAGTGTTTTGAATGCTTAGAAACAAATGTTTGTGAGACTTGATTCAAATATTACCCCAAGATCATTTATTTGGCTCATATTTTTTAAATAATCTTCCCCGCCATGTTAAAATGATTTGAACAATGTGAAGGACCGAGAAAGGTCGTAACACAACATTTTTCAATGTTTAACTTTCAGCCAAAGCAACAACAATGCAAACAGTTAAAGACTCAAGTTTGATCTTTGGAGTACGAAGCACGTCTAAATGAAACCATTGGAGCACTACCTATTGATTACGCAGCAGTTCTCCTTCGAGTTAAATAAGAACGAAGAAGACTGATAGAGGCACGAACCCGACCAATGGAGTCAAACTTATGTAGCTATATTTGTTGGTTTATGCTACCGAAAACTTTTGTGAGCTTAAATTCTACAGTGTGATTACTTTCAACTGAAAATGACAACTTAGTTGTCAAAATACGTATCTACAATACAAATACTAATGTGTGGAGTTTTCGTTACGTACCAGGTCGGCTGAAAAGTCCCCGGTCTGACACATAGATGGCGTTACTGTTATTAAATCCGTATGTTTTTTATAGATAGTACTAACCTTCAAACGAAACGTATCAAAATTTGACAGCAATCTGACCATTAGTTATTGAGATATTGCGTTAAGAGTGAAGCTACTTTTGTTATTTAAAAAAATGGAAAAAAAGAATTTAGTGTGCTGATAAAGTACTGCTTTTTGAAGGGAAAAAATACCGTTGAAGCAAAAGCATGGCTTGATGAGGAGTTTCCGGACTCTGCGCCAGGAAAATGAACCATAATTGATTGGTATGCTAAGTTTAAACGTGGTGAAATGAGCACCGAAGGCTGTCACCGACGAAAACATCAAAAAAGTTCGCAAAATCATTTTAAATGACCGTAAAGTAAAGTTGATCGAGATAGCTGACATCCTAAAGATATCAAAGGAACGTGTTGGACACATCGTGCATGAATATTTGGGCATGCGGAAGCTCTGTGCAAAATGGGTGCCGCGCGAGCTCACATTCGATCAAAAACAACAACGAGTTGATGATTCTGAGCTGTGTTTGAATCTGTTAAATCGTAATAAAACCGAGTTTTTGCGTCAATATGTGACAGTGGATGAAACATGGATTCATCACTACACTCCAGAGTCCAATCGACAGTCAGCCGAGTGGACTGCACGCGATGAACCGGCTCCAAAGGGTGGAAAGACGCAACAGTCAGCTGGAAAAGTTATGGCGTCAGTTTTTTGGGATGCGCATGGAATAATTTTCATAGATTATCTTAAAAAGGGCCAGTCCATCAACAGCGACTATTATACAGTGCAAAAAAACGGCCCCATATGAAGAAGAAGAAAGTGTTGTTTCACCAAGACAATGCACCGTGTCACAAATCAATGAAAACAATGGCCAAATTAAGTGAATTGGGTTTCGAATTACTTCCCCATCTACCGTACTCTCCAGATGTGGCCCCCAGCGACTATTTCCTGTTTGCAGACCTCAAGGGAATGCTCGCCGGGAAGAAATTTAGCAGGGATAAGGAGGTGATCGCCGAAACTGAGGCCTATTTCGAGGCTAAAGACAATTCGTACTACAAAAATGGTATCGAAAAGTTGGAAGAACGCTATAATCGGTGTATCGCTCTCGAAGGCAACTATGTTGAATAATAAAATTGAATTTTGCCAAAAAACTGTGTTTTACTATGGTAGACCGGGGACTTTATATATATTTTTTTAAATACAAATCTCCACCATACACAAATACGAACAATAACTCGTGCATATCTTGAACAAAAATGTATTTTTTCTAAAAATTATAATTTTGAAGTTAGTCACGTAGAAATTCACGATTACAATAACATTGATGGCGTTCATTAAAACTTGCCTGGTAAATGTACTTATACGTACCTACTTATTAATGCTCATGTTTGGAAATTAAAGATTTGTTATGCAGGCTTGTTCGTGTGGATAAATTGCGTGAACGGTGAGACCTATTCGCACAAATCGATTTTCATGAAAATTTAGTAAGATGTGTGACGTACATATGCCAAAGAAGAATCAGTGTTCGCTTTGTAACATTCTTCTAGTATATATTGATTAGATTTTAGATAATTAATTATATTTCCGGTATAATTAGTGCGTCAAACTACGTAAAGTTCAAATATTGGGTCTGGGAAAAAGTTCGTGGCGTTTTTCCCGATAGATGGCATTGGTTGCCGATAACTAAAGAACAACAAGTCACAGCGACACCACCGACGGCTCGTTTTTTAGATGACCTTCCGAACGTTAGTTTGAGCGTAGAAACATTGTAATCGGTGCAGTGGTTGGAAAGTTATTCGCACTTGAAAATGGAGAAGAATAATGAGAAATTTCGCTATATTCTGCAATATTATTATGATAAGGAGAAGAACGCTGCGCAGGCTTGTGATAAAATTTGTGCTGTGTACGGTGAAGGTACTTTATCGAAATCTGTTGCGCGGAAATGGTTCGCTCGCTTTCGTTCTGGAAATTTCAATGTGAAAGATGAGTCACGCTGCGGTCGTCCAATCACTGAAAAATCTGATGAAATTCTTGAAAAAGTCCAACAAGATAAGCATATCAGCAGTGTCGATATTGGCATGGAGCTAGGCATTGACCACAAAACTGTTTTGAACCATTTACACAAAGCTGGTTACAAAAAAAAGCTTGACGTATGGGTTCCTCATGAGTTGAGCGTGAAAAACATGATGGACCGAATTAACATCTGCGATGCGCTGCTGAAACGGAATGAAATCGAGCCGTTTCTGAAACATTTAATAACCGGAGATGAAAAATGGATTACGTACGATAATCGGAAGCGTAAAAGATCGTGGATAAAGGATGGTGAGCCGTCACGAGCGTTCGCTAAGCCAACATTGACGCCAAAAAAAGTGATGCTGTGTGTATGGTGGGACTGGAGGGGAATCGTCCAATACGAGCTACTTCCAACTGGTCAGACGATTGATTCTCAACTCTACTGTGCACAACTAGAGAGATTACGCCAGGCGATTGAAAGAAAACGGCCCGAATTGATTAATAGGAAAGGTGTTGTCTTCCATCATGACAACGCCCGACCACACACTTCTTTGATGACCCGTCAAAAATTGAGAGAGTTTGGTTGGGAAGTTTTGATGCACCCACCTTACAGTCCGGATATAGCACCCTCTGACTATCATCTGTTTCGACCTCTGCAGAACTCTCTCAATGGAATTAAGTTGGTTTCAAAAGAAGCCTGTGAAAACTACTTGATTCAGTTTTTCGACCAGAAACCACAGAAGTTTTTCACCGATGGGATCATGGATCTACCAAAAAAATGGCGAAACATTGTCGACAATAATGGAGCATATTCGGTTTAAATGAATTCGTCCACGCGCCATGCGGGGACCAGTTGAATTTTACTGAAAAAACGCCACGAACTTTTTCCCAGACCCAATATTAATAACTTTTTAAAGGTGAGGTAAGTCAGGTCAAGATACAAAGCATTATATGAGAATTACTACTGGAATTGTATCATACAAGACACGAAACTGAATCATAGTTATTTCGAAAGTAAGTTGCTTGGATTTTGTCATGGGATTCGATCGACTAGCATAGAGATTTTACTGCCCAAAATTACGCAAAATCCAAAGTTATTCTAATAGAATAAACCGATTTCATGACATAATGTTTGAGTTCTCAAGTATTGTGATAGAACAAGTCACTGATCATTTTAAAGAAACAGTTCATAAATTTTAAATTGCTACTACGCGGGTGCCGTACATGCGTTAGTTCCATAGCACAGCTTATTTATTCGTTGACATTCGAAATGGCAAGACAATAGCAGGCTTTCTGTGCTCTCTAACACCCAAAACAATAAACGGATTCTTACGGTGCACTGTACTTTTTGAAGGCGATTCAACATTATTCCGACTTCTCTGAAGAACATACGACGGTTGTTTCTACAATTAGCTGAGAATGGACCTGCGTAAAAGAAAAATTTCAGGTCAAGGTCCAGGTGCTACGTATGAGCATAATCCTAGATAGTGGAGATCAATTCATTTCTCGACAAGACGAAGCACCATCCCATTGGCATCCGGTAGTTCCATCCATTTTGAATGAAGAATTATCCCGAAGATGAATTGGCTGGAAGGAGACCTTCCTTCCTTACCTCACCGTAAGTGATTTTTTACTTATGTGAATATGTGAAGGATTAAGCTTGTTTTACCACATTACTCAGTAGCCTACCTAGATGACTTTAAATATTGAATAAGAATAGCAGTCAATTCACCAGATCGTAATATGGTACTACATTTGGAAGAATCTTTCATACCGTCTTGATGTCAACCATGTGTAGATAGTGGTCATTCCAATCTCGCAAGATATGATATGATTTTGTATTACTTTCTCTTAATCAAATATTTAATATAAAATCAATTAATTCTTTTGGAATAACCTAGTATCTTAAACCTACACAGTCTGTAGCAGAGAAAACCGAACTTTTTTAAAATAAAAACAAAAGCTTACTATTTCGGTAAAATTCATTTATTTTATTCAAAATAGTCACATTCGGCGTTTTGCACGGTCAATTAACACGTCGAATAAATGTTTAAGTTCATCTTTAGAGATGTCCTTCAAGATCGCTGTTGACGCCTTTTTAAAGGCATCGACGTAGGTATAACGCTGTCGTTTCATCAGCAAATGTAGTTTGGAATATAGATATAAATCACAGGTGCCAAATCCAGTGAACGCGGTGAATGGTTGTTGGTTAAAATGCCATTTGTAGTTAAAAAATCAGTCATAAGCGTACCGGTTTCACGATATTGAAGGCGAACACGACGAATACCCGCCAAAAGACGCTTCATAGCACCAAGATAATATACAGCATTGACTATTACAAACCCTTTGTGCACTATGCCTTTCGAATCATAAAAACAAATCGACAATGTCGTCTTCGCTTTCGACTTTTTTTTTGCAGTCTTTTTTCGCTTGGATGCTTCTATTCAGAGCTTTGACGTTTTATCTCTGGACCATATTGAAAACACTATGTCTCATCGCCAGTTACAATAGAATACCAGAAGTTTTCGTTTTTTTGAGTTTTTATTCAAGTATGTACAATGTTGAATTCTGTTAGCTTGTGTGGTACAAACCTTGCTCAAATCTTTCTCAGTCCCAAATACTGTGTCAAAATGTGATAAATTGAAATATTTAACTCCATTCTCATGTATCGCAATGAGTATTTCGGCTCATTTCTTATAAATTCACTCACAAGTTCGATGTTACTTTCCGTAACAGCAGATTTTTTTGCACCAGGATGTTCGTTTTTAAATCAGTTATACCACTCATACACACTCGTATGTGATCAAGACGCATCACCATACACTTGTTTTATCAAATTAGACGTTTCAGTAAACGATTTACCGAGTTTAAAACAGAACTTAATATTTGCCCTTTATTCAAAATTCATTTTTCAACCAATGCCAAATATTGGGTTGGCAACTAAGTACTTTCGGTTTTTACTGATACAGAGCTTTGCTTTATTTTTTGTATAACGTATGTTAGTGCTGTACTTTACCGTTTGTCGCGTGATACTAGTAACTTCAGAAGCAAGTAGTGCGTGATTTTTATTAAAGCTATTAGTTGTGGGTTAATTTTGAATGGAGTGCAGAAACGAACATTTTCGACATATTTTACTATTTTATTTCCGTAAAGGAAAGAAAGCTGCTGCGGCTCACAAAAAGATATGTGAAGTTTATGGTGCTAATTGCTTAACAGAGCGCACGTGTCAGAATTGGTATAAAAAATTCCGTTCTGGAGATTTTTCCCTCAAAGATGAGCAATGTTCTGGTCGGCCTACTGAAGTTGATGATGACCAAATCAAAGTCATAATTGAAGAAGATCGTCATATAACTGTTTGGGAGGTTGCGGAGAGGCTACATGTATCTCACACAACAATTGAAAAACATTTAAAATGTCTTGGGCTAGTTAAGAAGCTTGATATTTGGGTACCTCACGAATTGAAAGAAATTCATTTAACACAAAGAATCAACTTTTGCGATATGCACCTTAGACGAAATGAAACCGACCGTTTCTTAAAAAGAATCATCACTGGTGATGAAAAATGGGTCCTGTACAGTAACATAGTTCGAAAACGATCATGGAGCAAACACGATAAACCAGCTCAAACCACATCGAAAGCTGAATTGCATCCAAAAAAGATCATGCTGTCAGTTTGGTGGGATTACAAAGGTGTTGTGTTTTTTTGAGATGCTTCCAAGAAACCAAACGATCAATTCTGATGTTTACTTGTCAAATCGGAACGGTGTAGTTTTCCACCAAGATAATGCAAGGCCTCACACATCTTTGGCAACTCGTGGGAAACTATTGGAGCTTGGCTGGGAAGTGATGCCACATCCCCCATACAGCCCTGATCTAGCACCATCTGATTACCATTTATTTCGAAGTTTGCAGAATTCTTTGAATGGTAAAACTTTCACAAATGACGATGACCTTCACTCGCACCTGGTTCACTTTTTTGCTGATAAAAACCAGAAATTTTATGAGCGCGGAATCATGCAGCTGAAAGAAAGATGGCAAAAGGTCATTGAGCAAAATGGAAAATATATAATTAATTAAAAACTATTCTTTGTTTAAAAAAAAAGTGTTTTATTTTATACTACAAAACCGAAAGTACTTAGTTGCCAACCCAATACAATACTGATATCTTATGCGCAATTTCTCTGCTTCTAATGATGCAAATGTCATGATATTTTGACATAACATTGGAGAAAGATCTAGTTTATGGATGCATATTTTTTTAATAGATGACGCCACTGTGAATTACTATTTTAAAAAAGTTCAGTTTTCTTTGCGACAGACCATGTATGTATATCTACTTTGTGTTACATCGTAGCGTGCAGGCAATAAAATCTCTCTTTCTTACTTTTTCTAGTTCTGATTGATGTATAGTCTATATTTTATTGCAGTTTTACAATTAAAACTATTAACTAATACTAAATAATTGCAATAATAGTATAAACACGACTCGAAAATCAAGTTACTTCATATAATGAATTTATTTTCATTATCTAAAGAAATATATTAATAAATTGTGATCCTAAAGTTGAAACTTTCAGCGGAAACTTTCGATATATCCACCAATTTATTCCACCTAGACAATTTTTTGTGTTTCTACTCTTTCGCCTGAAGTTATTAGTTTATTTTGAGTCTGGAACTACTTTTAAATGTTCAGACCAAAGTAAATTTATTCTTGTTAGGGTAGAAACGAAACTCGTTAGATAAAACTATAATTTCATTAAAAATATCACAACTTCGGAATTGTAAAATAAAAACAAAAGGCAAGAGACCTGAAGAAAGATAAAAGTATTCGAATATGTTGGATTTTAGTTCTATACTTTTGAATATAATTTAACAGTAACGTTATCGCAGGAAATTTAATGGTTTTAACTGTTAGTTATTTGTTAAAATTCTACTTTGTTGATATGTGAGTATGTTATTTGGAAATCCTTATTGTTCTTTAAGCTGAAAATGTAAATATTAAAATTGTTAAGTTGTCTGATATTTAAAGTTTGTGTTTGTTACCTGTTTGATGTTAAAAAAGAACTATTCAACTTTTAAAATCATGATCAATAAGGTTGATATATAACCCCTTTCCACAATTAACTATTTGTAAATTCTGTATACGCATTTCGACAACCAAGTTGTCATCATCAGCAGATAATTTCAAAGTGTCGCACCTGGTAAAACACGGCGAAAAAATTGTACGAAAAAATAAGCTCCGTACGCGATCCGCACCGTTGAAAACCAAGATGTGCACTGTGTCTGTTTCACAAGATTTTTAAAAAATACTTTTACTTAAACTAACATGCACTACATTGAAAAAGGTTATTATGGTCAAGAAATGTCTGTGTGATTTATGTGTGTTTTATGATATTGTTCCTCTTGTCTTTCAGTAGAGAGAAGAGAGGGGTTTGCAGAGGGCCGGCGTTTACCACATGGCTTACATTCTTTAAGATGTGCATGCTTTCATACGCGTCCAGTTCGCGATAATTGTACACGTTCTTTATCAAATGTAAACAATCCATATTAACACTGTGGTTATTTTCTAATACATGTCTCGCTATACCAGATTTTTCCGGTCGGTTGAATTTTATGTGCGAAAGGTGTTCTTTATACCTGGTTTCGATCGATCTTTTAGTTTGGCCGATGTATTGTCTATTGCACTCTAAACATTTAATTCGGTAGATTCCCGATTTTTTATTCTCTTCAATTTTGTCTTTTGCATTTCCTAACAGCATTTTAAGGGTATTATTAGGGCGGGAACATACTTTAAACCCGTGATCTTTAAAAATACTATTCAGATTTTTTGTCACACGATGGAAAGGTAAACAAACAAAATGCTTTTCCCGATTGCTCTGTGGTGAAAGACATGTGGTGTCACGGATTGTTTTTCTTATGTTGGCCTTTCTAATTAATCCATTGATTATTTCCGAATCGAAACCGTTGTATACCGCGATATTCTTAATGAGGTTCAATTCTCTTTCATATCTTACTTTTGTTAGTGGGAAATTGATCAAACGATTAATCAGAAAATTGAATGAAGCCATCTTCTGTTGCATGCTGTGATTTGAGTCAGCCGTAATGAATCTATTGACATTGGTTTCTTTTCGGAAAATATCAATTTCTATTTTGAGATCATTCTTAATAACTAAGGTGTCCAGAAAAGTAGAAAACGTAGAAAAACGTAGAAACAGTAGAAAACAATGACAAGTTGCCTTTTTTGGACACCTTAGTTATTAAGAAAGATCTCAAAATAGAAATTGATATTTTCCGAAAAGAAACCAATGTCAATAGATTCATTACGGCTGACTCAAATCACAGCATGCAACAGAAGATGGCTTCATTCAATTTTCTGATTAATCGTTTGATCAATTTCCCACTAACAAAAGTAAGATATGAAAGAGAATTGAACCTCATTAAGAATATCGCGGTATACAACGGTTTCGATTCGGAAATAATCAATGGATTAATTAGAAAGGCCAACATAAGAAAAACAATCCGTGACACCACATGTCTTTCACCACAGAGCAATCGGGAAAAGCATTTTGTTTGTTTACCTTTCCATCGTGTGACAAAAAATCTGAATAGTATTTTTAAAGATCACGGGTTTAAAGTATGTTCCCGCCCTAATAATACCCTTAAAATGCTGTTAGGAAATGCAAAAGACAAAATTGAAGAGAATAAAAAATCGGGAATCTACCGAATTGAATGTTTAGAGTGCAATAGACAATACATCGGCCAAACTAAAAGATCGATCGAAATCAGGTATAAAGAACACCTTTCGCACATAAAATTCAACCGACCGGAAAAATCGGGTATAGCGAGACATGTATTAGAAAATAACCACAGTGTTAATATGGATTGTTTACATTTGATAAAGAACGTGTACAATTATCGCGAACTGGACGCGTATGAAAGCATGCACATCGTAAAGAATTCAAGCCATCTGGTTAACGTTTATGACGCCGGCCCTCTGCAAACGCCTCTCTTCTCTCTACTGAAAGACAAGAGGAACAATATCATAAAACACACATAAATCACACAGACACTTTTTGACCATAATAACCTTTTTCGATGTAGTGCATGTTAGTTTAAGTAAAAGTATTTTTAAAAATCTTGTGAAACAGACACAGTGCACATCTTGGTTTTCAACGGTGTAGATCGCGTACGAAGTTTGTTTTTCGTACAGGTATTTTTCGCCGTGTTTTACCAGGTGCGACACTTTGAAATTATCTGCTGATGATGACAACTTGGTTGTCGAAATGCGTATACAGAATTTACAAATAGTTAATTGTGGAAAGGGGTTATATATCAACCTTATTGATCAAGTCAATCAACCACAGGCTCCATCAAATTCAACTTTTAAAATCATATTTACTATCAAAATTTCTTATTTTTTTTAAAATTTTTGTAATGAAAAAAGAACTGCGAAAGATAAAATAAATAACACGCATACTTAAAAGAAAAATTTCTATAATATTTTTCACAAAATCACCATATATTTCAATACATCTTTTATATAGTTTTACTACATTCATTTTGTTAATGAAAAATTCTGGCTAGGATCATTTAAACTTATTAATAATGGTGTTGCTTATATCAATTTTAAACTCATGTGATATAAACAATTGTTAAAGGAGATGAAGTAGGAAGGATCAGTCAGAAGCTATGATTTTTACTATTCTAGATTTATATAGTGTCTGTCCTTATTTTACATATGTACGTGGGATGTCTTTTAAGTTTTGAACAATGAGATATAGAGGGCGCTATTAATCAAATGTCAATACTAAAAATTAATCTCCATCTTTAGTTAAACTAAATTCAAAGTTTCGGAGCGATACGTGGAGTGTTGTAGCTACAACGAACTTTAAAGTTGACAAGGTAATTGAAAAATGGAGTTAAACAAAGAACATTTTTGCGAAATATTTTTTTATAATTTTCGAAGGAAATTATCTCAACAAGAATGCCTGGCCGAGTTGGTTTCTATTTTCGGCAATGAAGCACCACATCGGTTAACAATTTCTCGTTGTATGGAGAATTCAAACATGGACGGACTAGTCTTAGCGACGATCCAAGGGTAGGTTCACCAAAAACGACAGTCACTCAGGAAAACGTCGATGCTGTGCGCAAGATCATCAACGAAGATTAACATGTGACATATCGCCAGATTGAAGCACTATTGGGGATTTCGAAGACCACAATTCAAAAAATTTTGCATAAAGAATTGTGTGTAAAGAAATTAGTTTCCCGTTGGATATCACATCCATTTATATGCAAAACTTAAAAGACAATCCACGTATATACATATATGTTTGAATTATCTTCTTTATTTACACTTTTTGTGACTGTCTCGATATTTAAGTCAGCATTGAAGACAACACCAAAATAGCCATTGCTTTCAGTTGACTGCAAATTGTAAGCTCGGACGAAGAAAAACGCCATTTATTTTCAAAGAACATTCAAATTCAAAATGGAGAGATCTTCCATAAAAACATTTCTGGTATTGTCTTCATTGTAGCATCTTAACGACTTCTGTATATACACAAGAGAAAAACAACATTAAAATGTAATTCAATTGAAGAGATAGCTGCTAGCACTTCAACTGTTTAACCGAATGTCGACCGCGATTTGGGTTTAATTGTCAAATTGAACGATCGGTCGGCAATTACATAGTACGAAACAGCTTAATTTAACGGATAATTAACGAAAAGTGATATTGTTTCTATGTAAAGTATGGACCATTTAAAATCGATTACTGCTGCCAGTTTGTGTTGCACGTGCGCTTTAATTTTAAAGTAATTATTATTTTGTGTTGTAATTTTAAATACACAATGACCCCTAACTGATTCTATTTCGGTATATTCAAAGTTAATGTACGTGTGAGTTGAATCCAAAAATTAAATTACTTGGAATACGAGAGTGGTCCCAGAAGATCCGACCCAATAAAGAAAACAAAAATTTTGGAAAGAAATATATTTATTTTTCAACGTAATCTCCTTTCAGCTCTATAGACTTTTCCCAGCGATGTTCAATAAGTTCTTTACCCTTTTTATAATAAGAACTATCTTGCTTCTCAAAATAGCCATTAACTGCCGACATCACTTCTTCATCGTTGGAAAATCTTTGACCACTGAGCCATTCATTAATTTTGGCTTTTGCAATAACGGATTTGTGACTGGTGCGTTGTCTTAGTAAAATAACATTTTCTTCTTACCCAAATGCTGCCATTTTTGCTTGATTTCTTCGCTCAAACGTTGCAATAAGTTCGCATAATGCTGGAAATTGATATCTTTTGCTTTTTCAAGATAGTCAATGAAAATTATTCAACGCGCATCCCAAAAAACCGATGCCATGACCTTGGCTGCAGATGAAACGGTCTTCGCCTTCTTTGCAATCGGTTCTCCCTTTTGAGTCCGTTGTTTTGCTTGTTCTTTTGTTTCGAGCGTTAAGTGATGGACCCATGTTTCATCCATGGTTATGAAACGGTGCAAAAATTCTGCTTTGTCGCTGTGAAACTTCGCTAAACCCTCAATTGAAACATCCTCACGACACCGCTTTCGCTCGAATGTGAGAAAACGCGGCAATCATCTTGTCCAAATTTTCAGATAACATGCGATATGCCGTACTTTTTGAAATGACTACTATGTCTGCCAGCTCGCGCACTTTCAGTCGACGATCATCCAGTACCACTTTGTGAATTTTCTTCACCATTTCTGGACTCGTCACCTCATTTGATCGACCACTGCGATGCTTGTCTTGGCAGCTTATACGGCTTCGTTTAAACTCTGCTTCCCAACATTTCACTGTTGTAAATGAAGGAGCAGACTCACCCAGAGTAATATCCAATTCAGCTTTTATATCGGTTGGGCTGAGGCCCTTCAAATAAAAGTATTGTGTCACGTAACGTTGACCAATTTTCTCCATTTTTACAAATTCACTGATAACGTTGACTATTGATGTCTGCCAAACAAATACTAAACAACGTAGCGTCTTCAAACTTGAAACTTATACCTTATAGATTGCGTACTTACTAATAGGGTGATATTTTCCAAAGAACTAACCCCATCTCTAGGTCAGGCCGGGTACTTATGGGACCATCCTCGTAATGTGCGATAATTATATATCCATCTCTCGAGTAGAAGTAAAGTGATATAAGTGCTTTCATTTCTATCTAAGCGATGAATATATTGTTCTCTCTCAATACTTTGTATTATCATTTCGCTAGTATTTGTTTCAATGTAAGTTCGTCGACATGAAATTATTCTTCCAATTCTCATAAATAATTTCGACACCATTGCAATAAAAACAGAATTTCGAAGTCAAGCTTCCACTGATGATGTAATTTAATTAGTATAAGAAAAAATAAAATATTTTTTTGCGAAAGACAAACTAAATCCGATATTCCTGAAACTTAATTAGCCCAGAGCTAGCTGAGTAATTCTTTTTTTCGTACAGACTGGACTATTCAATTTTATCGACTTCAACTTTCGAATGGCGCGACGGAATGAAACGTAAATTTTATTAGGCGCGTTCGACTCACACTAATAATTTTAACGTCAGATGTCTATTATTTAATCTAGTGCGAGGCAAAAATCGAGAGGAATTAGACCTTTGCTGACGGCGTGAAACGCAAGGGAGTTTAGGGACATTAGTTGATGTTTATGTGCCAATGACATTTAGAAAAACATCTGCTTCATTTAACAGTCGCCTCAAGTTTTACTTAATATTCAGAAGAAAATTTCAATTTCGCTTAGTATACGTGGTTTGTTCAAAAGGAAAGGTGAATTTTGAATTTTTTTGAAAAGTATTTATTTATTCATCAATATCCATTTTGTCCCCTTCAAAGTAATCCTCCTCAGATATAATGCCAGCGCTTCTTCCAATCCTCGAAGCACTTCTGAAACGCGCTTTTCGGTATGGCCATCAGCTCGTTCTTCGATTCTGATTTTATCTCATCAATTGTGGCAAAACGCTTTCCTTTCATTGGTCTCTTCAGTTTTTGGAATAGGAAAAAGTCGCAGGGACCAAATCTGGTAAATAAGATGGTTGAGGCATGATTAGGGTGTTGTTTTTGGCCAAAAAATCGTGAACAAGCATTGATGTGAGCTGGTGCATTATCGTGATGCAGAATCCACGATTTTTTTCCCACAATTTCGATCGTTTGAGCCGTATTGCTTCACGCAAATGTTGCATAACTTCCTTGTAGTATTCCTTATTAACCGTATGACCTGTTGGCAAGATCCACGCCATTGTAATAGAAGAAAATAGTGAGCAAAACCTTCATATTCGATCGAACTTGGCGTGCATTTTCTCGACCTTCTGTCAAGCGCTTCTACCACTTATAAACACTTTTTTGAGACAAAGTGGACTCGCCGAATGCCACAGTCAACATTTTAAGTGCCTTGGAGCACTTCATTACATTTTTAACGCCAAATTTAGTACATATACTTTGATCCATTTTTTCCAAAAGTCAAAAATCGAAGAACACACACAAACGTGACTAAGCTTTTCAGTTGTCAACAACAAATTACTAATCCAAATTGGCTGATAATGCCAACATATGACTAACACTTATGTACCAACATAACAAAAAAAAATTTCGATAATCGAATGTACACAGCGCGCGAAAATTCAATAATATAAATAATTTATACTTACATAATATGTGTATGTATGTAATGTATGTTGTTAGTTATTATAAAATAATACTTTACTTAGCAATTATTGACAGCCCAACATCGTATAGCTTAACCGTTATATAATATACATTCATATACCTTTGAAGAAGCATTAAAATGAATGCGAAAGCTTAGAAAACGTTAGAATATGAAGTTACATGAACGGAAGGGAATACCAATCCCACCTCGTTTAAATGAAGAGGTTGACCAGAAAGATGTAATCGTTTGAAATGAAGATAGTTAATCGATGGCCTAACAGTGTCATCGGTTTGTGATGTTATTCCGGACTCGAATGTAAAGCTGTTGTCTAGGAAGACTTTCCGTAGTTTCGCAATAGCAAGGCGATTACGCCTAAATGGAACTTTGCAAGCCACCTAATTAGAAAAAATTATAATTGACGATAGGCCAATAGATTGTATTAAAGAACGGAAAGGAAGAGAACGTCTTCAGTTTCTTCACCAGCTGGAATAGAAGCAGCTTAATATTGACAAATTAGCTGCAATTGCGTAGCAATCAAACGTTAAGGGTTGGACAACATTGAATACTATGATGGAATGACTTTTAAAATTTAATAAAGAGATATATAGGTATGCGAAAGAAATGTATTATTTTTAGGCAATGTCTAGGGTTATTCAAACGTAAGTTCTCGGTTTGAAAATGTTTTATTTCTTCAACATATTTATCAGTTTGATTTCATATAGACATCATTACAGTTTAGACGGTTTGAGTTAAATATAATATCATTTCTCTAATTTCAAATTGTCCCGCTATGGTTTTGAGTACTGACAACAATTTTCAATCGACATTACTTAAAATGATTTTGCCAATATGGGTTGATATTGACGTATCGCTTAGATCTACTACGAATCCAACGGACAATATGCCAACGCATTAAGGAGCTACCGAACAATACATGCTGCAAAAATTTTGGCAAACTGTTAGCATTAAAAAGCGGTCAGGTAGATCCAAAGTTAATAGAAAACGAAGTCGGTGCATCTCTAATTTAACAAGAAATTTAGAAATTCGTGAAAATTCTGTATAGCTTGGCAAGAAGTGTCTTCTAAAATCCATAACAAATTTCATTCTGAAAGCTGGTTTCAAAAAACAATATGTATTGGATTTTAATGAAGATTGTTGCAAAAAATGATGTATCATTAAGATTTAAGATAACTTTACTCTTAACTTTATGATTGTTTCTATTTTCTTTACATCTCCTTGGAATATTTTCTGTCTCAATTTCTCTTTTGGTTACAGCATGAAATGAATTGTAATGAGATTCATGCTATTTATTGTTTGTTTCTGCTTTATGCGTCAGAATGTACCTTTTCTTATTTCTCATATATTAGACATCTGATTTATATTCTGTGCTTATTGGTTTCGAAGTTCTATCTATCTTATCTGCTTCTAGGTTTCCGGGCTGGAACCGCGTCACTAGTATATCTGCCGACGTTTCGTACCCATTTGTATGGGACATCTTCAGGGCTGAACTACTGCACTGAAACTGTGCTACTAGAGACGCGGTTCCAGCCCGGAAACCCAGAAGCAGATAGCATGGACCACGACCGCGGAAGTCTACGTACCAAATTCTATCTATCTTCCTTAGAATTTAATTCCTATTGTTTTCCAATTTCTTGACCAAACACTTCCCAGGTGAAAAGTACATGAATTCAATATGAAATAATGTTCTTTTAGTTTTATTTATTCAACTATAATAGCCAGTCTAATTTAAATAAAATTTTTCCTTTTTGATTAGAATATTGGTCAAGTTAATAAGCAGGTTAGCATACTAATGCCCTACCTGCATAATAATTATAATATATTTTGCAATCGGAAGATAATTTACCGTTAATATTGAATACAACTTTGCTCTTAACTTGATGGTATGTTTTCACTTTGTTTTGCTCCCTTTGGAATCTTTCTCTGTCTCACTTTCTCCTTCGGTTCCTGCATTAAATAAATCATGATGATCTTCATGCTCTTTATTGTTTGGTCCTGTTTTAGACGTCAGAATCTGTCCTTCCTTATATCTTATATATTGCATATCTGTAGTTGAATTTGATGGAGCCTGTGGTTGATTGACTTGATCAATAAGGTTGATATATAACCCCTTTCCACATTAACTTTTGTAAATTCTGTATACGCATTTCGACAACCAAGTTGTCATCATCAGCAGATAATTTCAAAGTGCCGCACCTGGTAAAAAAGCGATCGAAACCAGGTATAAAGAACACCTTTCGCACATAAAATTCAACCGACCGGAAAAATCGGGTTTAGCGAGACATGTATTAGAAAATAACCACAGTGTTAATATGGATTGTTTACATCTGATAAAAAACGTGTATAATTATCGAGAACTAGACACGTACGAAAGCATGCACATCTTAAAGAATTTAAACCATGTGGTGAACAATAATGAAACTGGCCCCGTACAATCGACCCTTTTCTCCCTACTTAATGTCAGAGGACGAACAATATAATAAATCACAGGCAGGCACTTGACTGTCTTGACCGTAATTCCCTTTTTCAATGTAGTGCATGTTAGTTTAAGTAAAAATAATTTTTAAAAATCTTGTGAAACAAACACAGTGTACATCTTGGTTTTGAACGGTGTGGATCGCGTACGGAGTTTGATTTTCGTACGGTTGTTTTTCGCCGTGTTTTACCAGGTGCGACACTTTGAAATTATCTGCTGATGATGACAACTTGGTTGTCGAAATGCGTATACAGAATTTACAAAAGTTAATGTGGAAAGGGGTTATATATCAACCTTATTGATCATTGCATATCTGACTTATGTTTCTTGCTTATTGGTTTCAAAGTTTTATCTATTTATCTATCATCTAATTTCCTTTTTATTGGTCTTCAATTTGTTGACCAAACTCTTGTACCTTTCCTTATTTCTTATATTTTAAACATCTGATTTAGATTCTGTGCTTATTGGTTTCCAAGTTCTATCTATCTTCCTTCGAATTTCCTTTTCATTGGTTTCCAATTCGTTAACCAAACTTTTCCCAGGTGAGATGTACATGAATTCAATTTGAAAGAATGGTCTTTTAGCTTTATTTATCCAACCAAAATAGCCAATCTATTTTAAATAAAATTCTTCCTTTTTTGCTTAAAATTTTAGTCAAATTAGGCGTGTTGGAATACTACCTGCATAATATTTATTATATATTTTACAATCAATTAATGATTTATGGTTAAGATTGAATACAACTTTACTCTTAACTTGATGGTATGTTTTCGCTTCGTTTTCCTCTCTTTGGAATCTTTCTCCGTCTCAATTTCTCCTTCGGTTCCTGCATTAAATAAATCATGATGATCTTCATGCTCTTTATTATTTGTTCCTGTTTTAGACATCAGAAACTGTCCTTCCTTATTTCTTATATATTGCATATCTAATTTATGTTCTCGCTTATTGGTTGCGAAGTTCTATCTGTTTATCCATCATCGAATTTCCGTTTCATTGATCTTGTATTGTTGACCAAACTCTTCCCAAGTGATGTACATGAATTCAACTTGAAATAAAGTTCTTTTAACTATATCTATTTAAGCAAAACAACCAGTTAACTTTAAATAAAATTCTCTCTTCTGTGCTTAGGAAGTTACGTACTGTAAATACGTAGATAGTTAAATTAAGCGGGCTAGAATACTGATGCCCTATCTGCAACTTTACTCTTAACTTGATGGTATGTTTTCACTTCGTTTTTCTCTCTTTGGAATCTTTCCCTGTCTCAGTTTCTCCTTTGTTTCCTGCATTAAATAAACCATGTTAATCTTTATGCCCTTTATTGTTTGTTCCTGTTTTAGACGTCAGAATCTGTGCTTCCTTATTTCTTATATATTGCACATCTGATTTATGTTCTCGCTTATAGGTTTCGAAGTTCTATCTCTCTTCGAATTTCCTTTTCAGTGATTTCCAATTTGTTGACCAAACTTTTCTCAGGTGAGATGTACATGAATTCGATTTGAAGTAATGTTCTCTTAACTTTATTTATTCAACCATAATAGCCAATCTATTTTAAATAAAATTCTTTCTTTTTTGCTTAAAATTTTAGTCAAATTAGGCGGAATGGAATACTAATACTCTATCTGCATAATATTTATTATATATTTTACAATCAATAAATGATTTATGGTTAAGATTGAATACAACTTTACTCTTAACTTGATGGTATGTTTTCGCTTCGTTTTCCTCTCTTTGGAATCTTTCTCCGTCTCAATTTCCCCTTCGGTTCCTGTATTAAATAAATCATGACGATCTTCATGCTCTTTATTATTTGTTCCTGTTTTAGACATCAGAAACTGTCCTTCCTTATTTCTTATATATTGGATATCTAATTTATGTTCTCGCTTATTGGTTTCGAAGTTCTATCTATTTATCCATCATCGAATTTCCGTTTCATTGATCTTGTATTGTTGACCAAACTCTTCCCAAGTAATATACTTGAATTCAATTTGAAATAATGCTCTTTTAACTTTATTTATTTAAGCATAACAACCAGTCTATTTCAAATAAAATTCTCTCCTCTGTGCTTGGAAAATTAAGTACTGTAAATACATAGATAGTTAAATTAAGCGGGTTAGAATACTGATGCCCTATCTGCATAATAATTACAATATATTTTACAATCAGACCCCGTGACGACCAAGAAAATACCACACTACTGCAGAACGCCCTAACGACCGATCGCCGAAAGGGACGCGAAAATAGTCGAATCAAAAGAGGCAAGAAAGACGGACAGAGAGGGTTAGATAAAGAGGAGAGAACACGACGCGTAATGTAAAATATGCATAGAATAATTATAATAAGAATGAGTCGAGTGATAAGATCGAAAAATATGCATCCATTAATTAAGTCAAGATGAAAGATTTGCGCGCTAAAATAAAAATTGCTCGGCAGCACATGTCCCGCAGCTCGGAGCGAATAAAATTAAAACCAAGCGGGCAGGTGTGTACGCGAACTGACCTGTCTATCCGTTCAAATGGCTAAACCGAGGGGAGAAAATGAAGATCCGTTTTTGTTATAAAACCTCTTTTGTGTTGCCATTCTTGCAATATTATCTTTTGTTCTCATGCAAGAGGGGAGATTTTTCGATTCCGTGTTTCATGTTTTATTGTTCGTGAAATATTGCATTCAGAGAGAAGCCTCGGGAAGTGTTCAGTTTGGGTTTTGGAAGCGTTCAATTTGCATATTGTGTGTAGAGGTAAAAGCGGACTTGGCAGAAACACACATTCTTCATTACTTTTTTCGACTTTACAGTAGATAATGTTATATGTATGTCAGAAGTAGTACATAGTGACATCAATTGTATTGTATGATAAGTAGTGAATAGCTTAGATCACTTTTATTAAAAAGATAAAAGACAGCTCTGAACTGATAATGAACAGAGATTCAACATCCTCAAATAGATTAGTTGTTCAATAGGTAATTGGAAGCTGATAATCATCATATCAGTTCAGATCTGTTCTTTACTGTTCAATATCGGTAACACGTGGGATGTCTTTTAAGTTTTGCATAGTGGGCTATAGAGGGCGCCACTAATCAAATTTCAGTTCTAGAAATTAACCTCCATCTTTAGTTAACCTAAATCCAAAGTTTCAGTGCGATGCGTGTAGTGTAGAGAATATTTTCGCGGAATAATTTTTTATAACTTTCGAAGACAATTATCTCAACAAGAATGTCTCGCCGAGTTGGTTTCTGTTTTCGGCAATGAAGCACCACAGCAGTGAACAATTTCTCCTTGGTATGGAGAATTCAAACGTGGACGGATTAGTATTAGCGACAATTCAAGAGCATGTTCACCAAAAGTGGCATACACTCAGGAAAACGTCGGTGCTGTGCGCGAGAGCATCACCGAAGATCGATATGTAATATATCGCCAGACTGAAGCATTATTGGGGATTTCAAAGGCATCAATTCAATTTTGCATCAAAAATTGTTTGTAAAAAAATAGTTTCACGTTGGATTCCGCATCTGTTGACCGAAGAACAGAAAGCAGCTAGGATGAATTGGTGTAGAAAAAAGAAACGCTAGATAGCTTCAACGCCGGAATTTCTAAAAACCTGTACGACATTGTCAGTGGTGATGAGTCTTGGATTTACTCACACGAGCAAGAAAATAAACGCCAGTCGTCTGTTTGGGTGTCCAAGCTGAAGAAAGGCCGACAAAAGCCATCCGTTCTCGAAGTGTCTCCTAAAAGGTGGTTGTGGCATTTGTCTCGAAAGTAGGACATGTAGCAACAATTCTTCTACAAGATCAAAGAACTATTACTGACGATTGGTGCCGCAGTCCCAACGATATCTTTACCTTTTCGAAAATCAAGATCGGACTGCGTGGTCAAAGGTTCCAGTCATAAGAAGGAGTAATCGATGCCCCCAGAAACGCAAATTTAACTGCACCAACAAACGAGTGGAACAACTGCTTCCAGAGTTGGTTAGAGTGCATGCAAAAGTGCGTTAATCTTGGAGAATACTTCGAAAAACAATGAAGTCTTTGGAAGTTATCTACTGTTTAGAATAAAACATCGGACGTGCAATTGCTGAAAGAGTATTGTGGTGATATGAAAACATTGTAAAAAGTGTCCATACCAGCGGTGTCCTGGAGAACATTTAGTTGATATTATTTTCCATGTCTAACTGCTTTGCTTGTACTTATTGATAGTAGTAACATTCTGATTTATACAATACTTTGTCTTTTATTCGGAACAGAGGCCTTGAAGTTCAATTGGGATTAGCTTTACATATAACCAATGTAGAAAATTATAAGCGTGTGATCATCACATCCATATATCTTCAGGTAGGTTGACCCTCATGCTCTCCATGTTCTTTAAGCCTGTTGTGGATTTTGGTCTGTGTTGTTTTCCTCCATTCCTACACATTCTTCCAGTTCAACCTCCAGTCTATCATTCCCATTGCCTTTACGACATCCTCTAAAGAATCTTTTTATTATATGATACATAATCTGAATCTCAAACTTCGTAGTAACTGATGGGACGTTATCATTGGAATACAACCATGTATCTCATCTCATCTAGTGATGTTTTCGTTAGATCAATCGAAAAATTACGAAATTATTTCATGTTATGATTATTTTCGACTTTTTAAATGTCGACCTGTTCTTTCGGAATAAATTCTGACCAACAAAACAGTTTTATTTTCAAAGAAAATGTTTAATTTTCTGCAGTCCACTTTCAACTCCAATAAACTTAATCCAACGATATCCAAATTTCTTTACACCCCAATCCTGCTCAGTTTTTTCCAACTAGGTTTCTTTTTCATAGTGAGGAGCAAGAAGAAATTCTGGCGAATTAGTCATGAGGAAGAAAGTGCTTATGGTAGCAATTTTTAAAGCAAATACATAATACTTAAGACTAATGGTAACGAAGAGCACTTCAGGTAAACCTGGTAAGTAAGGGTGTTATAACTTGGGAGTTAATTGACGGTATTATAAACAATATTTTGATTATTAAGCAAGGCTTGACTATTATTTTCGGTTTCTTTTTTTATATAATATAGTACCAGGATATTGAGTTCATAACCTCCTTTACTTTACTTTTACTTTTACTTAAGTTACCTTAAAAGATCTTGTACTTATAATGGGTGTTTTTAAAGCTGCATGAGAATTATCGATATCGATAACTATGGTTTGACAACTGATAATGTTAAACTGTGTTGACATATCTATTCAGTAAGGTTTGGCAAGTCATCATGAATCGTTTAACGCCAGAACAACGCTCCGAATTGTGGAAATTTACTTTGAAAAAAATAAATCTGTTCGCGAAGTTCATAGAGTACTTCGTCCATTTTACGGTCAACATAAACGGCCTAGTGAACTAGCAATTCGTGCAGTTATTGATCGTTTTCACACTAATTTTACTCTTCTCGATTCAAAACCATCAACAAGACAAAGAAATTAGCGTACCGAAGAGCATATTGCTGCTGCAGCGCGAAGTATTAAAGAAGGCACCGAAATGTCGATTCGTCGTCGTTCTCAATTTGTTGCCCTTTGACTTCGCCTACTTGGAAAATTTTACGTCAGAATCTCGGGTTACGTGCCTATAAAATACAGCTCGTGCAAGAATTGAAGCCAAACGACCGTCATTTGCGTCGCATTTTTGCTGATTGGGCTCATTTGAAACTGGCCGAAGATGAGCATATATATCAAAGAACTGTGTTTAGTGATGAAGCACATTTCTGGTTAAATGGCTACGTCAATAAGTAAAATTGCCGTATTTGGGGAGAACACAATCCTCAAGCCGTTAACGAATCACCATTACATCCATTAAAATTGACTGTTTGGTGCGGTTTACACGTTGGCGACATCATCGGTCATTATTTCTTTCGAAATGAGGAAGGAGCTGCCGTTACGGTGAATGGCGAGCGCTATCGAGCCATGCTGACTAAATTTTTGTTTCCAAAAATTAATCAGCTAAATATCGATCACATTTGGTTCCAACAAGACGGCGCAACTTGCCATACAGCGCGCTTAACAATCGATTTATTGCAAAATCAATTTGGTGATAACTTTATTTCCAAAAGTGATCCCGTTCACTGGCTCCCTCGTTCGTGCGATTTACGCCTTTGAATTACTTTTTATGGGGCTATGTTAAGCCATTGGTTTATGCCGACAAACCAGCAACTCCTGAAGCATTGGAAGCCAATATTCAAGCCAGATTTATTGAAAAAAATAGTCAAAAATTGGACTGATCGAATGTATTATAATAAAAAAAAATTATTCCAACAATATTTCTGTCTTGTATTATCATTTAAAGTTCTCAAGCTCTTAAAACAACACCCGATATATGTTTTGCAAATCTAACTTTTGAACTCCTATCTGTCTGTCCTATATATATTTTAGAGCAATCGCTAAATTTTCACCCTGTACATACACAATTTGCTGTTTTTACCAGACTTTAGTTTTTATTATTGACTAAATAGTGTTTTAAATTATTAAGATTATAAAATGCAATTTTATAATTAACTTAATTTAATATATTATTTAATTTTGACTTAGCCTTATCTAACAAATATATTCTTATCCATTTCTTCTCTTTTTCTTTATATTATTTTGCGGAAAAATTAATTTTGTTGCTGCGGATTTTTGAATTTTTTTTGTACAATGTATACGACTGTATTTAATTCTGGTATAAAATTATCCGATGTCATCGGTATCATTTAATATTTATTACCGAGTCTTTAATTTGTTCAGTATATAGAAATTTTGTATTTTATGTTATACAATAAAGTTTATGGCGTAAATTTTTCGCACTTCCTCAACCTAACGCCCGAAAACATTTCACTGAACCCACATATCTATAGGTTTCATCTAGGACTGTACACAGCTGATACTGTACGGTTTCATTATCCATCACAAAACGGTACTTGCTACAACTTTTATGATGTTTTATATGCTCATTTAAAAGTGATTATCATACCTTGGATTGTGTTCATCGAATGACGAATATTAGTCAAGTTATGATGTCTATCTATCTATCTATCTATTGTCGACTCAGATATTTACTGAATATTGCTGTTAGTTTTACAATGACTGCTTTTTGTTTGTTTGCGTTTATATGTAGTTTTATTTCTAAAGTTTCATATGTGATTGAGGAATGGTTTGTTGTTGCTGACATCGCAATCGGTACTATTGTTATTGCTTCTTGATTCCAGAGATCTTTTAGTTCAATAATATTTTACAATTTTTTGTGTCCTTTTAATAATAATAATAATAATCTTTAATGCCCAATAGTTACACAGACCATTTACAGGACATAATACACTTAAGAATAAAATTAAAATTGAAACAAAAATAGATGCAGTTAATGTAATACAAAGAAAAATAAGAATCCAATTAACAAGAAAAATATATACACACTAATAATAATGTAATCCAAGGCATACAAAAAGAAATTGAACGAACAATAATAGATTCAAGTTAACGAAAGGGATCCTCGTATAATAGCATTTCTGGACATACGTACCAATGGAGCCTTGTAGAGAATATTGGTTCTTGCCCTAGCTATTGAGAAGGTCGCCGATGATCTAGTGTCAAAACTAGGCACGAGGAAATTAACCAGGGACAACAGCACAGAAGAATCAATAAAATTATTTATTAATTTAAAAAGAAAACCGCCACTAGCTTTCTCCCTGCGTATACCAAGAGAAACAAAATTTTGCCTAGCAAGCAGACCCTCATACGTCGAACCAAAGGCAGGATAATGACAGTCAATCCTGTAGGATAAATATTTGAGGAACCTCTTTTGTAATATGTATTTGTATCATTTATATCGAAATGTATATTATGTTAGTTTTGTTTTTTATCAATGAGTAAAATGTCCGGCATGTTAGAAGTAGGGCTGCCGAAACGAGTGCTTTCGCGTTATAAAAGTAACATAATTGCACTTCAATATTAGAAAACATTGTCCAAATGAACGAAAGAACGAAGTGCAAGGCATCTTGCCAAAAAGATAAACACGTTATCACGATATGTAATAGACGAACATTTTTAATTTGGCAAATCCTCCATAAATGATCGTATAGAGAATAAATTCTAATGTTAATAATACCGTGTTTAGGACGCGTTTCGAATTATCAACTCTCTTCAGGTAAACTATGGTATTATTAACGAATATATTCTCAGTGTATGTTCTTGTGCTTCAATATTGTTGGTCTAGTGCATTGAAGTTGGAGAATAATATGTTAGAAAATAGTGCCTAAATCCATTGGATTCATTTTGAGTAAGGCTGCAGAAACGAGTTACTATCAATATTAAAAATAAAAAATGTAATTACTTGCTATGTTAGTTTTTTTTGTGTGTTGTTGATGTAGAGTGAAGCAAAAATTCGCAGTAGTATTTTATCATTAGTGTGCCTTCCAGTGCTGACTCGGTCATACTACTACGACGAGGTGAAAATATGTTGGTGTATTTGGAAAAGGAGTTTTCCGCGTCTAATGATGTGATGTTCGCGATTTTGAAAAGGACGTTCACATTACATAAACTTTTGTCTATACGCACTATAGTTTGAAAATCGGGATTCTTATTTATAACCGCACAAAATTTATCGGTTGTTAATTTTCCTATATTAACTGTTAGATTTCCTAACGAGGCTTTGAGGTAATATACTATATTTAGCGCTTCATGTAAAGACAGCTTGGTGTTTTCTAAATTCGAAATAGTATCTAAAAGAATTGAATAATTTTCGGAAATTTGCTCTATTTAAGTATGAATTTCAGTACCTGAAATCAGTCGCTGACTTATTGAAATTGCTTGAGCATCTTGCGGATTTAAATTTATGATACAAGGTTTAATAATGTGTAAACATTTATCACAATATAAACCAGCTTTAAGCCACGTGCCAGTCCTCGTCGATACCGGTTGTGGTGGCTGAGAAATTTCCGGACAAGCCTGTTTAAACTCATGAATGCGTTTTGGAGATTTAATAAAAATATTTTTGGAAGAAACTATAAAATTGGTCTACTTTTGGATAATTGTTTCTAATAAATTCAGCTACAAGATGACATGCATAGAGCAAACACGCTACATGGAGCGATTAAGGATAAGATTGTTTTAGTAACTTTCCAGCTTTATCCATATTCGAACCCCCGTCTGTAACTAACATTTCAAGTAGGGTTGCCGATATATTGAACTTCCCAAAGGTATGTGTTATAGTTTCTACTATCCTTTCCGCATTTGTCTTCTGTAATATTCTACTACGTAAAAGAAGAGCCACGGAAATCTCGCTGTTTTTTAAAGTGCACATTAACACATTTAAAATACTGTTCTTTCTTGCATCCGTTGTTTCATCTACGCTCGGCCATATTTTTTGATCTTTTGGCTCTGCTTTTATTTGATCCGCAATCGTGTTTTTCGCCCGAGAAGAATTATACTGTAATCGACCTCTTGCTGGCAATCTCCATTCCGGAACGTATTCCTCCCAAAAGTTTCGAAATTCTTCATCATCTACAATATTTTGTGGAATGTTGCACACACTTAACATAAAAACGAAGTCATATAGAAATTTATAATATGGTACATGACGTTGCACATTTAACCGGTGTTGTTTGCTATTAACATGTCTTTCATACCCAAAAATACTGTACGGTAAAATGTTGATATTGCAAACAATACATTTCATAATAGTGCCAGTATATTATAATGTCGAAAATCTATTAACATTCGTCGAACATAACAAAGAACGCCCTCGACTCGCCATCATCAATGTAATCCGGCATTCATGCACATAACAAACACATATGAATCTAGACTTCGGATGTACATATCCGACCGCTTTCGAAATATATCGTCGCCGCCAATGAGTGCGCACTCGTTTCTTCAGGCTTAGTTAGAAGTAATTTGTTTATCTATGCGTATTGTCCTGTACCGGTACAGTTTGTAATCATTATTTTCAAGCTTCTAAGCAATAGTTTACAGCCTTGTGTTATATGTGCTGTAGTTTCTTTGGATTGATGACGTTGTCCTTTTATTATTATTATAGTCAACATAACCTATTACCAAAGCGGTCGAGTCTATATTTGTACATATGTAAACTTTCAAAAAGAAAACGTGAATTAAATAAGTAAAATTCATAAAGTGAAAACAACTCCTCACCCATCTACTTACATTCGTTTAAGTACAACAGATCAACGTGTGTGTGTAAATGGAGAAATTCCGACTGCAGAAGGTTCATTTGCACACATGTGCGCCATCGTAAGAGATCACTATCAAAAGTCCAAGGTCAACGAAAATAGCATCAGACGATGAAACTTGGACAAACCGAAAGAAAAAAAAAACAAGTCATCGCGTAACAGTTTCGCCGACCGAAAATGTGCGTGGCAGACAGAACTGCAATTTCGAGTGCCAGGCCCAGACGAAACGAATAAAAGGATATGGGAGGCCATCACTGATGCACGTAACGCTTTGTTTGTCACTGACCTGGGCCACGTTAACCCAATCCGGAGACTTGCATTTATTTGCTGACCCGCTTCGGCCCCGAAAAACGAAAGTAAATTATTTTAGAATGATGGTTTGATTATATTTGGTATAAATGAGTAATCGCGGTGTTACATGAAATTTTATTCGCTTTGACAACATTGTCTATGGAAAAACAATGTTTAATTATAATTTAGGAGACCTAAGCAATAACCTAAATCCCTACAGATCTGTATTACAAAGGGTGTAGATCGGTGAAGATTCAATTATGAATAAGGTTGAACAATCGCCTGGAGAACCAGCGATATTAACCGTTGAGGGGTGAACGCGTGCATGAATTGCCGATAGCCTTGCATCATGTCAGTGACGCAAAGATGGCTCGCAAATGTGGATTGTTATCGGCGGATGTAAATACATTTCCAAATGGTTTTCGTACATTAGAAAACAGTAAACTATGGATAATCTGGACAAAAAGTTTGCAGACTTCATTCAAGTTTTCCAAACATTCGAATTATAGGACACACTTGAAATGTTACTTGTAATTCACACTCCCTCAAATTATAGAACTCAAAAATTTAAATTTAATAAGTTTATCGGTAAACAAAGTCTTACTAATTAACTTCTAAAATACAAAGTCTGGTACGGACTTGCTTCTGCGTGAGTTTTCCACGGATCTAGGATTGTACGAGGGTGGCCCCATAAGTACTCGGCCTAACCTAGAGATGGCGGTATTTGTTTGAAAAATATCACTGTATTAGAAAGTCCGTAATCTATAAAGCATGTGTTTCATGTTTGAAGACGCCACGTTGGTTAGTATTTGTTGGGAAGCCATCAATAGTGAACGTTTTCAGTGAATTTGTAAAAATGGAAGATTAGTCATCGTTACGTGATACAATACTTTTATTTGAAAGGCCTCAACCCAACCGATATAAAAACTGGATTCTACTCTGGGTGAGTCTACTCCTTCGTTTACAACAGTGAAATATTGGGTAGCAGAGTTTAAACGAGGCCGTACGAGCTGCCAAGACGAGCATCGCAGTGGTCGACCAAATGAGGTGACGACTCCAGAAATGGTGAAGAAAATCCACAAGGCGGTACTGGATGATCATCGACTCAAAGCGCGAGCTAGCAGACATAATAGGCATTTAAAAAAGTGCGGTATATCGCATATTATCTGAAAATTTGGACATGGGAAAACTGTGTGCAAGATGAGTGCAGCGTTTGCTCACATTCGAGTAAAAACAGTGTCGTGAAGATGTTTCAAATGAGTGTTTAGCGAAGTTTCACAGCAACAAAGCAGAATTTTTGCACCGTTTCATAACCATCGATGAAACATGGGTCCATCACTTCACACCCGAGACAAAAGAACAATCAAAACAATGGATTCAAAAAGGGAGAACCGGCTCCAAAGAAGGCGAAGACCGTTTCATCCGCAAGCAAGGTCATGGCATCGGGTCTTTGGATGCGCGTTGAATAATTTTGATTGCCTATCTTGAAATAGATAAAACTATCAACGGCGAGTATTGTGCGAACTTTTTGCAACGTTTGAGCGAAGAAATCAAGCAAAAACGGTGCATTTGGCTAAGAAGAAAGTATTGTTTCATCAAGACAATGGAACCAGCTCACAAATCCGTTATGGCAATGGCCAAAATTAATGAATTGAAGTTTGAATTGCTGTTTCATGGATCTTATTCGCCAGATTTAGGCCCCTCGGATTATTTTCTCTTCCCAAACTTGATAAAAATGCCTCAGTGGTCAAAGATTTTCCAGCGATGAAGAAGTGATTTCGGCTGTTAATGGCTATTTTGAGATGCAAGACAATTCTTATTATAAAAAGTGTATCGATCTTATTGAACATTGCTGGGAAAAGTGTATAGAGCTGAAAGGAGATTATGTTGAAAAATAAATATATTTCTTTCCAAAATTTTTGTGTTTTCTTTGTTGGGTCTGGTACTTCTAGAAGCACCCTCATAGCTAGCATTTTACACAACTAGGCTGTTTGGATTATAGATCAGTTCGGTGTAGAGATGGTTCGAATTATTCGCACATTACTGTACACAGAAATTAGATTATTTTATTTATATTCGCACTAACCCAACCTTCGCGGCGAGGCTGAACCCGGAGGTTTATTAAAAATTAACTGCGAATTAACGATTACTTATTAGTCAATCTGTTTAAATCTACAAGTAAAGTAATTAGCGGATATTAAGTATCGAAAGTATCAATGGTATCTTCCATGAACTTTAACTCTTTTCGAAACTTTTCTTTCCTCAATTCAAACGTTAAATGACAACATTTCACATCGTTTTAATCACTAGATTAATCAATTTCTTAATTTAACAGTGATCGAATCAATTTCAATAAATTCATTTGTACGATTTGCATTCAAGAAGCAACGGAATTGTATTTTTTAAGACGTCTCACCTATAACCTACTCCGATCCTGCATCACTAACAGCACAACACGCGTATGCACGGTATTCAGTCAGTAGGAATTGGAATTATGGCTGAGGTCACTAGTTTCTATGCATTTCCAGTTTTCGCTCGTCTACTTTAAGGTCGCATTAGCATAATATGCATGGTAATCGCGGAATCTTTGCCATTAAATTATAGTAATGTTTCCTCCTATATCGCTCCTCTTTATTCTTTACGGATAATTGTTATGATTTTCTATTAATTAGGGAAAATGTGAAGGCTTTACAGTCAATTATTTGTATTCTTTTGTTACATATATCTCGACAAAATTATCGAGTTAATTTATAATTTTTTAATATAATTTTCGAATTGCTACTCACAAAATATTAAGCACTTTTGAAGGCACGAACCAAACTAAATAATTTTTCGGTGTAAAAAGTATAGTCAGGATTCCAGTATCTGATAATTAAATGTGTCTCAGTTATGATGAATAATATATTTTAAATAAATACTATTGTACTCTTCCGAAAAGATACACGTGCAATCATTACCACAAAAAGGTTTGTGATCTAAATGGCAATTGTTGCTCCGTACTTTTAGGTACGAGTCATAGCGATATCAAACTAGAAAGAGAGCTCTCCTATGTTTCATTAAAAGGAAGAGCAATGGTGTTCATAGTGTGCAATTCAAATAGCACACGAGTTTGTCTATATTTTCGACCTAATACCAAAAAGTTTAAAACAACTTCATTCTCTCTCTTGCTCAGTGGTCAAAGATTCTCCAACGATGAAGAAGTGATATCGGCAGTTAATGGCTATTTTGTGGAGCAAGACAGTTCTTATTATAAAATGGGTATCGAACTTATTGAACACCGCTGGGAAAACTGTATAGAGCTGAAAGGAGATTATGTTGAAAAATAAATATATTTTTTTTCAAAATGTTTGTGTTTTCTTTGTTGGGTCGGATACTTCTGGGACCAACCTCGTATTATGGTTTGGTCCCGCGTAGCAGAATAGGAACTAAGGTCTTTGTATTATGCCATGGATACAATGAACTAAGTACAGTACAAATCCGTAATGGAATCAATGCTACACCACACTGATTCTTTAATTTTTGGAGACGTTAACAAATTTATGCAACATTTTTCCCCATGACACAAAGCAAGATCAATAAAGAATTTATTTTCTAACAATAACTTGCAAGTCTTGCTGTGGCTAAACAACATCCCAGACCTAAACCGAATCGAAAATGTACCGTCTGTTTTGAAACGGATTATTTACTCAATTCCGAATCCGACTCTGGCTGTTTTAAAACAAAATATTGAAGATACTTGGCGCAACAATCAGGGCTTGAAGGAATTAACTGCGTCATGTATCAGAAGGATGCCGAGGAGAATTTACACCGTGATCAAAGCAAAGGGTGCCTTAACAAAAAATTAACTCATATTATTTAAGAATATATATTTTTCTTTATATTATAATCACTGAAGGTTTATATATAGCCCCCTTCCACATTAATTTTCGTGTTCTGTATACGTATCTCGACAACTAAGTTGTCATCATCAACAGGCAATTAAACAGTGTCGCACCCAGAGAACTACGGCAAATATACCCGTACGAAAACAAATTCCGCACACGATCTGTACCGTTGAAAGCCAAAGCGACACTGTTTAATTGTCTGTTGATGATGACAACTTAGTTCTCGAAATACGTATACAGAACATGAAAATTAATGTGGAAAGGGATTATATATCCACCTTCTGTGATTAAGTTAATCAACCGCCAGCTCCATCGACATTACCTTTGTATTATATTGTTAATAAACAGTTGTTCATGTCAAATCGTTATTTGGTCTTATTTCTTATAAAAATGACACCAAAAAGTTGAATTTATATAGTGCCTTTAGATTGATTGTACGGTGCTGTACATATGTGAGTACTACTTAAGCGGCGGAGTAATCTGACACGTTGACGGAGACATATTCAAACACCGAATATTAATTATGTTTCTTATATTAAAAATGCAAAAACTATTCAGTTATATGGCACTATAATATGCATCACTACGCCCACTTGCTACCAGCTTGAACACGTCTAGTTCTGCATGTAAAATGTAATGTATGCGTTCGGCTACCTTCGTAATGTGAATTCCTCGGGTCGATCAAAACAATATCATTAATTTTATCGATCATTTCTGAGGTTGTTGAGGTTTTGAACGGTTCTATCATCTTCGACGTTCGTATCACTAGTTTTACACTTAAACAACTTTCATTTAAATTAAGTTTTAGTAATTGAACCGTAATAGTATAATAATGATATCCTTTGAGGATTATTTTTCGTCCACACACTACACTGTGAGACATAAATCTGCATTTGCGAATAGCGACTGCGAATTATTTTAACAAATAAAATCTGACTTTTTCGTTTGACTTTCCCATAATGTTAGTCTTTTATACATACACTAATTGGTTTCAAATACTCAAGAATGTAGAAACTTCAATTGATAAAGATACTTTGATTAAATCAAACATACGCAAATAATGATTACCGTACAATGTTTAATTGGAAAAGTCATAGTATGTACCTACCAGTTCTAGTAAAAATAGTTTGCAAGAAATATAAACAGACATAAAGGCTGTTTCAAATTGCGCTGTTTTTTTTAAGAATAAATAAAATATAGATGGTGCACTGAATTAGTCTGGGTATGTGGGCATGTACAAAGTGTGATGTATGACATTTATAAAAATGGCTTCGTATACGGTACAACAACGCGTTCAAACTGTTGAATTATTTTATGAAAATCAGCGTTCTGTGAAAAGAGTTTTTAGAAAATTACATAAATTTTATGGTTTACATAATCGTCCGTCTGAAAGCACTATTGGTCGAATTATTAAAAAATTTCAAGAGACCGGTTCCGTGGAAGATCAAAAAAGTGAAAAATACAGTCGTAGTGGTCGTTCACAAGAAAATATTGGTTTGGTTCGTGAAAATGTAGCTGAAGATCCTGAAATGTCCATTAGACGACGTTCACAACAACTAGGACTTAGTGGATCAACAACATGGCTTATTTTACACAAGGATTTAGTTCCGAAGGCATATAAGGTTCAAATAACACAGGAACTGAAGCCAGTAGATCATTTAAAACGTCGTTCATTTGCCAATTTCACCAATGAAGAACCAGCTGATTTTTCTCAAAAAATAATGTTTTCCGATGAGGCACATTTCGAACTTGGTGGCTATGTTAAGAAACAAAGTTGTCGTATCTGGGGTGAGGAAAATCCACGAATTATTCATGAGAAACCTATGCATCCTAAACGAGTTACTGTTTGGTGTGCATTAAGGTCAGGTGGTGTAATTGGACCTTACTAATGCTGCTGGTGAAGCTGTAACTGTCAATGGTGACCGACATCGTCTGATGGTAACCGCATTTTTGTGACTTAAATTAATGAATATTGATCTAGAGGGTATGTGGTTTCAACAGGATGGCGCTACATCTCACTTTGCACACGAATCAATTGATTTAGTGAGAGAAAAATTTCCTGGATGTGTAATCTCAAGAAACGGTGGTGTTAATTGGCCACCAAGATCATGTGATTTGACACCGTTAGACCATTTTCTTCGGGGTTATGTGAAAAGTCAGGTTCATAAAAACAATTCACAATCAATTCCTGCTTTGAAAGATGAAATTATTTGTGTCATTGTTGAGATAGAGCCTCAGTTATGTCCAAATGTCATTGAAAATTTTAACAAAAGAGTGGACGTCTGTGGAGCTGTAAGAGGAGGCCATTTGGCAATTTATTTTTCGCCTATAAATATCATAACTGATACTTCAATTACCAATAAAAAGTTTTTGAAAGTGAATAAAATTATTTGTTTTATTTATTCTTAAAAAAAACCGCGAAATTTGAAACAGCCTTTAGTTAAACAAATAAAATCTGACCTTTCGGTTTGATTTATCCAAAATGGTAGTTTTTACATGTATACGAGAATGTAGAAAATGTAGACGAAAATATTTTTAAAACACTATATTATAAAATAACTAACTTGAGAAATTTCAGTTCATAAAAATACTTTGGTTAAATTAAATCCATAGGCGGATCTACCATAGAGAAAATTAGGCTGAAGCCTAGCGCGTCGAAAGTGAAAGTGACCCGGCAACTAATGCCTGCCAATTTTTGGAAATAATATTATTGACACATTTCCAAATCTTCATACAATTCTTAAAATTTATTTATCAATTCCCATAACGATTTGTGAAGCAGAACGATCTTTTTCAAAACTAGCGTACACAAGAAATAAATACGGGTCAACAATGTCTGATGAAAGGTTAAATAACCTTTCATTTCTATGTATTGAAAATGATTTGACAAGATTCATTTCATACGATAAAACAATCCGGGAATATGTGTCAGTAAAGTGTAGAAGAAAAAGTTCGTTTAAATTTGTATCATGAGTACCTGTACTTAATAAAGTTTATTTTGTTTTTTGTGTTTTAATAGAATTTTACTTTTACATCCACCGTTTTATTTGTTTTTTTATTTATAGTCATGTTCACAATGTTAGGCTATGATAGATAATATTTAGAATATTTAAACAGCTTCTCATTCTGGTGGGGGCCCCAGAAATTCAGTTAGTCTAGGGACCCGAAAAACCACGATCCGCTCCTGATCAAACCTACAAAAATAATGACAACCGTACAATGTTTAATTGGAAAATTCATAGTGCACCGATTCTAATAAAAATAGTTTACAAGAAATATAAACAGATATAGTTAAACAAATAAAATCTGAGCTTTTGCTTTGATTTTTCCATAATCGTAATCTTTTATACGTATACTAGATTGTTTCTATTATTCAAGAATGTAGAGGCTCTACGAAAAGATATTTTTTAAAACACTATATTAAAGAACAGTTAATTTGACAAGTTTTAATAAAGCTCCTTTGCTTAAATCAAAAATACAAAGATAATATTTACCGTACGTTTAATTGGGAAACTCATTGTACGTATCGATTCAGATAAAAATATTTTACACAAAATATGTGAGTAGATATAGTTAAACAAATTAAATCTGACCTTTCGGTAGGCATCTCTACGACGGAATCCCCGAACAGGACACCTCTGTGGTGGTGGTGGCTCCAAACACATCCCAGACAACGCGAAGTAATTTAAATGAAGCACTTCTTTTTTTGAAACACATTTTTATAAATGAGCAGTTACACATGATTATTGAATATGAATTAACGTCATGTATATACCTCCAACAAGAGTTTAAACTGTAAATCGATTATCAAATAAATACATTATCTCTACGCACCTTTTTACAATATAATAACAATAATTAAACACCATAATAATTATTTACAAATTAAATGCACCGAGACGATTTTAAACGCGTGCCATTTTATTATTAAAAGACACATTCAAATGTTACTACTTTTCGGGCGGATTAATGTCACGTTACTCCGCCTGAAAAGTAGTACGAACGTGACAGTTACCGAATACATATTTGTTCCGCGCATATATTAAAATAATTAACGTTTAGTGTCAAAAAGTATTTATAAAACAGATTTGCATCCATAATTTCACAATAAAAAGAATCTTTTATGAATATATTCTATATTTATATATGTACTACTTATGCAGCGGAGTAATCGAGAAGGTTGACAGGGACATATTCAAATACGAAATATTAATTTACGTTATATTAAAAGAATGCAAAACTGTTCAGTTATATAACACTATAATATGCATCATAAGTCGTATTTTAATAGATTTATTTCAAATTAAGTTTTAGTAATTGTATGGTAATACTATAACAACAATATTATTTCTGTATTAATTTCCTACGCGGACTATACTTCGCGCGTAGTAATCGAGAAGTATGGCAGGGACGTATTCAAATACGAAATATTAATTTACGTTATATTAAAAGAATGCAAAACTGTTCAGTTATATAACACTATAATATGCATCATAAGTCGTATTTTAATAGATTTATTTCAAATTAAGTTTTAGTAATTGTATGGTAATACTATAACAACAATATTCTTTCTGTATTAATTTCCTACGCGGACTATACTTCGCGCGTAGTAATCGAGAAGGTTGACAGGGACATATTCAAACATCGAAAGTTAATTTGTGTTATATTAAAAGAATGCGAAACCGTTCAGTTATATAACACTATAATATGCATCATAAGTCGTGTTTTAATAGATATATATATATATCAAATTAAGTTTTAGTATTATAATTACAATATATGGTAATACTATAACAACGATATTCTTTCTGTATTAATTTCATACGCCCAATATACTTCGCGCGTTCACATTAACCTCTACAAATTGTTTTACATATATCTAACCATTTTTTCCTTGTATGTGACTAATTTAAATTAGTTGTTAGTATCAGTAAGTATTTTTATAAACGATTAACATATATAATTGCGCCATAAACGTAACTTTTAATAGAAAATGTTATATTTACGTCGGTACTACTTTCGTGGCGGAGTCATGTGAAAGGTTGATGGGGACATATTCAAACATTAAGGTTGTTATATCAAGAAATGCAAAACTATTCAACTATATAACAGCATAACGTGCATTTCAATTTATAAACAAACGAATTTCGCTGAAATTGAAAAAGGTAATGTATTTATTCGATAAGTAACTTAGATATAATTTTAACCTTTGTTGCAGGTTTACACATGACTGGTTTTTATTCAGTAACTAATTGTAGTTCCTAATGAATTTATGAAAAATGCCTTTCCAAAAAAAAAAAACGCTTTCATTAATTTACTTTACGTTGTTTGGGATAAGTGGGTGAAGTCACCAACACCGAAGAGATGCCTTGCTCCAGAATGCCGTTGTTGTATCTAATTTTTTTTTGTTATACTATATTTATATTTCTTGCAAAATATTATTACAAGAATCAGTACATACTGTAGTAAGGTTTACGACCACCTTTTAAGAGCGGTCACCTCTAATAACGTCCACTTTTCAAATTCTAAAACCAATGATATGGACAAACACGTATCCTCCCAATAGCACCATTCAAAAGCGGTCACGGTCACTTCAATGAAATTTTTCTTGGAAAAATGCTTTCAATTTTACTTCTCGTTAGCGGTCATAATTTTTTTTATCAACATACAAAGCAAATACAACAATAATTAAAAGCAAATTTCCCAGGTAATATGTAAAAGATTATTTTCCTACTTTTTTTGGAAAATGTGCGTAAAAATTTACCTCACTAAAAACGGATTCGTATGTACACAAAAGTTTATTAGAATTTTAGTTCTAAAAACTAGTATTTTTGCTTTCGTTGCACATACATATTTTGATTTATTTAAGAGGGAGCGTTTTTATATTCGCGGAATGAGCGGGTTGTAGAGGGGTGAGTAGGCGCATTGGGGGCGTGGCCTGTGCAGCGACTCATGATTAGTATAAATACAAAGTTTCATTGTTATTAGACAGTTAGTCTTTGAGCTATCGTCAACCAAGTAACATAATCAGGAGTGAAAAGTGAAATATGGAAAAAATCGAATATCATGCCGTTATAAAGTTCCTTACCAGGCAAGGAAAATCAGTCGCGACCATAATGAATGAGATGTCATTGGTTTACGGCGACTCTTGTCCAGGAAAAACCATGGTGTACAAGTGGCATAGTTTATTTAAACAAGGAAGGGAATCCCTTGAAGACGACCCGAGGCCGGGCAGGAGCATTGAGGTGACCACGCCAGCACATATCCAAAAAGTTGAACAAATTGTACTCGAAGATACTCGACTAAAGAACAAACAACTCGCAGAAATGGTTGGAGTATCCGATACAACAATTTTTAAAATCCTACACGATCATCTCGGCATGTCTAAGGTCAGCGCAAGATGGGTGCCGAGAATGCTCACGCCGCCGCAAAAACAACAGCGCGTAGAGTGTTTGCGTGCATTTTTGGACCTCTGTAATGAAGACAAGGATGGTGTATTGAGTGGAATTGTTACTGGAGGCGAAACTTGGGTTCATCATTATGAACCTGAGTCCAAAGAAGACTCCATGCAGTGGCATAAAAAGGGCACAGCACCTCCCAAGAAATTTAAAGTATCACAATCAGCTGGGAAACTCATGGCAACGGTATTTTGGGACTCGGAAGGAATATTGTTGATTGATTATAAAGATAAAGGTGTTTCTATAACCGGAGAATATTACGCTTCAATATTAGAGCGACTAAAAGAAGCCATTAAAGAGAAAAGACGGGGAAAATTGACAAAAGGTGTTCTGCTTTTGCACGACAACGCGCCCGTCCACAAGAGCCGCGTTGCATTAGCTGCCCTGCATAAGGTGGGCTTCGAAATTGTGAATCGCCCACCCTACAGCCCAGACCTGGCCCCGAGTGATTATTACCTGTTTCCGAAAATGAAAAAAGAGCTGCGGGGTAAAAAATTTACTGCCGATGATGAAGTCAAGGAGGCAGTTTCGGCGTATTTTGCAGATAAAGAGAAATCATTTTTTTATGAGGGTATAAATAAATTAATTGAAAGATTTGAAAAATGTATCCGTCTTGCAGGTGAATATATTGAAAAAGAAAAATAATTTGGTTTTTTTATTTCCACCCCTTGTCCCCCATTCCGCGAATATAAAAACGCTCCCTCGTATGTTTAACTATGGTACTGTTATGTACAATTAAATACCATGTCGTTAAAAAGAATACGTTTGTCTCTTGTAGAGAAAATTGATGTGATAATAATAATTGTCCAACAGACTGCATCCACTGACAGGACAATGCATACAAAATGAATAGATAAATATAATATAAAACAAAAAGTAATTCTAACTATTGCACCTAAAACTAAAATATTCAAAATTAAACATCACTAAAATATTCGTTGAAGCTTTTGACCATATGGTACAGTGGGCTCTTGACCATAATGTTAGTTCTAGCCCTTGGGACGCCAAGTATATCCCCAGATCTGATTCCGCAGGAGGGCGCAAGAAAGTCAATTTCAAATAATAATGATGGATGGTTAATAGTATTATTTATTAAATTAAAAGTAAAACTGACACTCGAAATGTCACGCCGCAAAGATAATGCTTGAAAACCGTGTCTCTCAAGTAAGGTATTATAATCTAAACCGCGAACAGGATACTCTCCGTCCTGTCTAAAAGATAAAAATTTTAACAATCTTTGTACTCGCTCAATAAGAAGCCGCTGGTAAACATAATACGGCGACCAAACAACGGACGCATATTCCAGCTTGGTTCGCACCAACGCATGTTATAAAGTTACTAATGTTTTCATATTATTGAAATCTCTTGATGATCGTATGATAAATCCAAGCACCCTTGAAGCGAAAGAGCATAATGAGAGTATATGACTGGAAAGTGTAAGTTTGGAATCAAAAAATACTCCAAAATCAAGTATTTGTGATACTCTAGAGCAGGTATGGGCAACCTTTGACATGTTGTGGGCCAAACTTTGATGTGCAAATACGTTCGTGGGCCGCGTTTAAAAGTAGTGCATTTTAAAGTAGTGTTCATAATTTTTAGCGTTTTATCAGACATGAAATAATACGACAATGTCTCGCGGATCGGATCAAATCTTACAGCGGGCCGATGGTTGCCCACATATGCTCTAGAGATTAACTGAATTTCCACAGAATGGTCGAACGCCACCACACCATTACAACGCGTATATGAGACAATTGCACACTTATTAACATTCAAATGAACCCCATCTAATCGACACCATGCACTAATTTTGGTAAGGTTTATTGTAAAAAGCGAAAAATTTAGTATCAGTGTGAGAGAGTTAGTTGAAAAATTTGGTGTTATAAGGACACAAGTAACGAATTTATAAAAAAACAAGAATCCGACTTAAAGAGATTCTTTGAGGAAGCTTTCTATATAGAGCAAAAGCAGCAGTTTTCCAAAACTGAAGGTTTGGCAATTGACTAAGTAATTTACAATTGTTTTTTTTAAAGCTAAATATAAAAGCGTCCCCATGTCTTGATCTTTAAAAAATTAAAAAGCTTTGAAAATAGCCCGAAAGTTTTAAAATTGCGAATTTAAAGCATCAAATAGACGACTTGAAAAATTTTGTCAAAGACGCATAAAACAATTTTCAAAGAGACAGCTGATGTCTCACCGGAGACTGTCGAAGCTTAGAAAGCAAAGCTTCAAATATTATTGCAGAAATATTTACCAAAAAATGTTTAGAATCCTCCTCTTTTACCGTGCAATGCCTAACAAAACATTCGCTTTAGAAAGCAAGGAATGTAGTGACTATCTGAGAATAATTCAAATGCTAATAAAATCCTGTTTACGACGTTTACGGGATTTTGAATTATTGCTCGCAAAACATCTGGCTCCAAATTGGCGATTTCTTCTTCGAAGTTAGCTTTCAAGACTTGCAAGATTCATGGTTTGTTGGAAGAAATTTGGTGCTGCTAGTTTTTCTGTTATTGGATCACAATAATATATTTTTCTATTAATTTTCTGATTATTAGTACCCTTTTTTGGAATTCTCCCTTTACATCGGCAAGAGAGAAAGTACGCAAGAACTATAGAAGACCTTCTACTCCCATTCCAAAGATTTGATCTCATCGATGTGCTTTTAAATATAAATTTTAAAATATTAGGGTCAAATGGGAGTTAAAAGACTTAAATACCAGTGGATTGAAAGTAACAATCGAACTGAAAAGTCCCCGGTCTACCATAGTAAAACACAGTTTTTTGGCAAAATTCGAATAAAACATGGTTGCCTTCGAGGGCGATACACCGATTATAGCGTTCTTCCAACTTTTCGATACCATTTTTGTAGTACGAATTGTCTTTAGCCTCGAAATAGGCCTCAGTTTCGGCGATCACCTCCTCATCCCTGCTAAATTTCTTCCCGGCGAGCATTCTCTTGAGATCTGCAAACAGGAAATAGTCGCTGGGGGCCACATCTGGAGAGTACGGTGGATGGGGAAGTAATTCGAAACGCAATTCACTTAATTTGGCCATTGTTTTCATTGATTTGTGACACGGTGCATTGTCTTGGTGAAACAGCACTTTCTTCTTCTTCATATGAGGCCGTTTTTTTTGCGATTTCGTTCTTCAAATGGTTTAATAACGCTGTATAATAGTCGCTGTTGATGGACTGGCCCTTTTTAAGATAATCTATGAAAATTATTCCATGCGCATCCCAAAAAACTGACGCCATAACTTTTCCAGCTGACTGTTGTGTCTTTCCACGCTTTGGAGCCGGTTCATCGCGTGCAGTCCACTCGGCTGACTGTCGATTGGACTCTGGAGTGTAGTCGTGAATCCATGTTTCATCCATTGTCACATATCGACGCAAAAACTCGGTTTTATTACAATTTAACAGCTTCAAACACAGCTCAGAATCATCAACTCGTTGTTGTTTTTGATCGAATGTGAGCTCGCGCGGCACCCATTTTGCACAGAGCTTCCGCATGCCCAAATATTCATGCACGATGTGTCCAACACGTTCCTTTAATATCTTTAGGATGTCAGCTATCTCGATCAACTTTACTTTACGGTCATTTAAAATGATTTTGCGAACTTTTTTGATGTTTTCGTCGATGACATTTCTGATAGCTTGAAGACAGACAATATTTTTTATTTTCCAAATCTTATTGGTTATCTCGCCAATGATAAATTACATTCTATTAAATGTCAGTAGTCGTAATGTAATGTCAAGTGTAGGGAAACCATTGGGAGTAAAAAACGATTCCTCTTTCTTAGAGTGAAGATGATCGTGTTTGTACTTGTGTACACATAGCCGGTCGCAACATAACAAACCATAATAACAATTGCCACAAATTATGGAGCTATAAATTCGTCGCTAGAAAGCTAAATACACACACACACATTATGCATATAGGTATAGCAACGAAACAAACACACGTGCGCCTGCATGGTAATGATTCACTGTCATTTAGTTCATCGTGGACGCGCCATCGTACACTGAGATACAGTACAGTTTACGATTTACATGGGAAAATAGGCGCGTGGCAGCGGTTTATAAAATTATCTGACACATTATGGCTCTATAATAACATAAAATGATAATTAACTTGTTGTTATGGCGCTCCGCGCGTCGACTGTGTAGTCGACCGCCGTCGTAGAGAACGAGATTGTATTCCTTTCTTTGCACGGCAGCCACATATATCGTACACTTCTGAGCAAAATTGCATATATTTCTCATCTACAGAAAATGTTTGTTTAGGATTCTTGTCGTTCATGTAATTACATTTATAGCCTTTAAATATTTTAATACGTGTTTGTAAAATTTTATTTCATCGTTAGTAGCGAAAATCTTATTTTTAAATTAAAATATTTCTTTTTTTCTCTTACTAAAACAAAACCAAACTTTTAAAAGGGAATAAAACATTATTACGATTAGGGACTTGACAACTTTTAATTCAATTTGTGAACGCACCCTTTCACTAATCATCGAACTGCCACTATCAATTTATTCAGTAAACTTAACATTTTCATCATGGTAAAGTATACCAACGAACAACGTCTGCAAATTATAAAAATTTACTACAGAAATTCGGAGTAGGTGACCGCTACTTTAAGAGCGTTAACTCCGATTTTCTGTCGTAATTCTCGTTAAGACAGTAACAAGTTTAGCGCAAAAATTTGAGTCTACATATTCGTTGTGTGATGTTGCCGTGCCAGTGAGACGACGGGTTGGTCGAAGTGTCGAAAATATCGCTGCCGTTGAAACGTCCGTAGCAAATGATCCAAATCAGTCAATTCCACGGCGTTCTCAAGAGTTGGGCATCGCCCAGACCACTTTATGGCGAATTTTGCGTAAGGATCTTGGTTTACACCCATACAAGATCAAGTTGACTCAAGAATTGAAGCCGATGGACCATTTGAAGCGACGTACGTTCTCCGATTGGGCTCTGGAAAAGATGCGCCAAGATGATCAATTTCATCGCAAAATCATTTTCAGTGACGAAGCTCATTTTTGTCTCAATGGGTTCGTCAATAAGCAAAATATGCGTTATTGGTCGGGCGAAAATCCACATGTGCTTCATGAAACACCACTTCATCCACAAAAAATAACTGTTTGGTACGGTTTGCATGCCGGCGGCGTCATAGGGCCATATTTTTTCGTCGACGATAATGATCGTCACGTTACTGTGAATGGTAATCGTTATCGCGCCATGATTACCGATTATTTTTGGCCCGAATTGGAAGATATGGACTTGGACAACATGTGGTTTCAGCAGGACGGTGCCACAAGCCACACAGCACACGTTACAATCGATTTATTGAAGAGTAAGTTTGATGAGCGTGTTATCTCAAGAAATGGACCAGTCGATTGGCCGCCTCGTTCCTGCGATTTAACGCCTCTAGACTTTTTTCTTTGGGGCTACGTCAAATCATTGGTCTATGCCAACAAGCCGACAACGTTGGAAGAGCTCAGAGCCAACATTGAACGCGAAATAGCAGCCGTTTCGGCCGAATCGACCAACGAATCGACCGCTGCAAACGTGCCCGCGGTGGCCATATGAACGAAGTCGAGTTCCATTCATAAATGTTTTGATTGTACTTCAACCCGATAATAAAGTTTTTGAAATATCTCAAATGGTCTGCATTTTATTTTGAAAAAAATTTGTCAAGTCCTTATTGGAAAACCCTTTACATAAGTTAGAAAAATTTTCCACGTCGTAAAGTCAAAAATGGATTAAGAAGAAGCTATATAAGATGTAACACAATAACTTATCTTCCATCAATCGTCAATCGTTCACTATTTGGAGCAAGCTGGATAAGTAATAAAACTTCGCGAATGGGTGTCAAACGAACTAAACGAAAGTAAAATGAAAATCATTTTGAAGTTTCTTCTTCCTTTCTGCTACCTAACGAAATATACTCCTTCAACCAATTGGGACAAGTAGAAAAAAATTCATTTTACAACAGACTACGTTGTAGGTAATAGTTGGTTGGAAAAGAAGCACCACAGTAATTTCCAAAGCCAAAATTGTAAAGTAAAGTGGAAATGATGTTATGGTGGCTATACAGTCGTCTACAGCCGAAATCTTTCACCATAATTTTTTCAATTCAAGGAAGACGTCACGTCGGCGAAGTATTGACACTCCACACAATTGACGCTGAGAAATTGCATGAATTATGAAGTTCTACATAGGACTCCATATTCATCTAACCTCACATCAATTGACTATCATTTCTTCAAGCATTTTAGCAATATCTTGCAAGGTGAATGTTTCAACGAACTTAATGCTTAATGCTGCTAATAATTCTTTCGAAAAAGATCTTAACCCCACAAAACTCCAGACCTTTACCGAACCAAAACAAATATCTTGTTCTTAGCGTACAATTCAAACTCAGTAGTGTTTCAAAGTTAGCAATTGCGGACCAAAAATCTGAAGTTAGTTCTAACACTTTTTTAACTCTTCTGCGGTGTTCTCTGGCGACCATTCGTCTTTTTGGTGTTAAAATAATTTGAGATATGATATTTATTTACAAGAATTGTTAGTATTGTATGAAAAAATGAATAATTAATGAAATCAAATGAGTAAGTCTTTATTAATTCGGTGTCAAAATTGCAGTCCCTGGCCAAAATAGTAGCGCTACCAGTGGTATTATTCAATTATCGGCCTATTCCAATTTTGTCTAATTTTGCACAGGCTTTTCAATTGGTTATATATTCTGGTGTTTATAAAAATGTATATTCTTTTTGCCTCCTCAATATCACGGTTTTCTGCCAAGTAGATCAAAACAAGAACAAGGTTTCGTATTTTGCCTTTGTAGTTAACAAAATGGAATATACATGTCTTATATGGTATCCCATATATGTATATTGGAAAGAATATGTATCCTGATAGAATTCAAGAAAATTTTTAAAATTTATGTCGGTTAAAATTGATGGAATTTATCCCGGTACTGGATTAAATCACGTTTAATTATTCCGGAGACATAGTTTTGTTACTCTGGGACTCGTCGAGATTGTCAATGTTCTAGATTCTTGCTTACTTTACTTCATAACAAAGTTGATTGTGAATATTTATTATTTAAATTACAATTTGATGTCCCACGACTACCGAGTAGACACCATTCCACCATACAAACCCAGAGCTAGAATCAATTTGATGAGAAGATATCTTGTGACTGTGATGTAGATGAGTGTGAGGACTAGATGATGTATTTTGATAGTGTACCTGTGATAATCTTTCTTTACTATTATTTAATTATTTCAGTTGTATTTTGTTTTATTTTGTAACGTAGTTATTATTTCTTGGTTGCAAAAATTGTTTATTTTGTTACTTTACACTCTTGTAAACAGGCTAACCGTTGGACTCAATAAAGAACTATTATTATTATTATTATTATTATTATTATTAACAATTCAATTGCTATTTATTTTGTCATAGAGTATACGTACACATATAAACATGCACTTCGACTCGATTTCGATAGCTCTCTGACAACATAATATCCAATGTCTTGTTCACTACTATCGTAGGCTATTACTATTGCTTGCCTCGCAGTTATCTCCTTATTCATACTTCATTCTCATGCTCTGTATACAAACACAGAAACCTATGTATATACACGCGCATTCTTAACTATATACTGGTAGTTACTTGTAGTTTGCTACACGTTTATGTGCCCATGGAATATGTCAATGAATCAGAGTTCGATACCTACTGTCATTAAATGTGTAAATGGGTGTTCCATATGGACAATTATATTTGTCTCTTACAGTATATATTCTATTCGAAATCCTTTGCCTTCGTTTTATTCAATTTAAAATAATTTAACATAAATTTCCCTTTTCAATTTCGTGCCGTTAGTTTGGCCTTTGACAGGTGGGCTATGTAAGGAGTACTTTTTAAATGCTGCGACATATTATTCATGAAATACACTACCGGCCATAAATGAGAGATATGTACTATCGATAGAATCGCTTTGTCTTTATACCTGGGTTTCGGCAGGGGCAATTGAAATAACAGATGTGAATGCGTTTCTGGGAAGTTTACCAATAATATTCGGATCGTTATTTAAATTATATAATCATATTTGTTAGTGCAGAATATTATAGTTTCCTTTAATCCTTTTACGAATTGAATTCAATGTTAATACTTTTCCTGAAAATATTTATTTTAAAGGGCTTTCTTATATTACAAGATTCAAAAAAACAATTTATAGAAATTTGTGGTCCCACTCAGAATGTTGTAATTTAAGAAAAATTTGGTATTCGTCTGGAATCTGTCCGAGTAAGTTGTAATACGAGTATTCGTGAACACGAATGTAATGAACTATCGTTCTATACTTTCGTGTGTTGTACGATAGTGGAAGGCAATAATTCTTCATTATTTTTCTGTGTCGAGGGAGTCGTTAGTTAATAACACAAGTTTACCTGATGATAGATATTATTCCGTGAAGCGTACATAGTCAACAGGGTGTTATTAATATTTGAATGATTCTTTTTTGACATTCGTGCCTATTTAACTTTAAAACACCTGAAAAATCGAACTTAACAGAGGTTGTGTTAAAAATTGTTTCCCTTTTAGCTGCCTTTTGAGTCTAGGGAACAAAAGAAGAACAAAATGAGGACATAGGCAGCCAAATCAGGTGAGTAGGGAGAGTGAATAATTATACTCACCTGGCATGGCTTCCTGTGTCTTCTTAGGGAACAAAAAGAAGACACAGGAAGCCATGCCAGGTGAGGGCTTCCTGTGTCTTCTTTTTGTTCCGTAGTCTCAAAAAGGGACGTAAAAGGGGAACGTTTTATGACTGTAGAGGACGTAGAACAAAATTTGTTTAAGCTAAGGGAAGTGTGGGTTCTAAACTTATTTTGAACAATTGAAAAAACATTTGGAAAAGTGCACATTGGTCAATGGAGTGTATTTGGAAGGTGATCAAAAGTGGTGTAAAAATATTGGAAAATAAAACAGTTATAAAGAAAGTTACATTATTTTCCCCCCTTTCCCCCTCTCATGCATAATTAATATAATATCATTTGAATATTAATTATTGTTATTATTAATGGCCAGGATATTTAGATACATTTTATTGTGTTAGTTGGATGATCCTTTTTTTGTTAATACTGATTCTCTCAGAATGTATGAAAAATTTTATTATAAAATATAACATTATATATATATATATAATTTGGTACGTAGACTTCCGCGGTCGTGGTCCATGCTATCTGCTTCTGGATTTTCAGGCTGGAACCGCGTCACTAGTATATCTGCCGACGTTTCGTACCCATTTGTATGGGATATCTTCAGGGCTCTATATATGTCATATATATATATATATATATATATATATATATATATATATGGTACGTAGTGCTATAATAACATTATATAAAGAAAAAATGTCACTGTGGAGAATAGCGCAAAAATTAAGACTACCATATCATGTAGTGCAAGGCACAGTGAAATGGTACATAACAATGGGTGCAATGTAACCAAATAAATATGTCGGAAGACCAAAGAAGATCACTAGACAAGAAGGTTGCGGTTGGGACTGTTATCTAAACGGAATAGATGGTTAACAGCTCCACAACTTCGCGTAGAATTAAATAAAAATCGTGAAAATCCGGTGTCGCTGACTATCTTAGAAAGACGTTTATCAAAGGCGGAATTAAAATTGTAAAAACGATTACAATGGACTAAGGAGCACCAACATTGGGATTTGGAAATATGGAAGCGGGTTCTGTGGACGGACGAATCCAAGTTACAAGTGTTTGGAAGTAATCGGCGTGTTTTTGATCGCAAACGAGCGAAAGGACGATACCAGAATGTATTCTGCCAATAGTTAAACACGATGGAGGTTCAGTTCTTGTTTGGGGATCATTTTCTTTTAATAGCATTGGAGATTTGCATAGAATTGATGGAACGTCAAAAAAAGAAGAATATTTGAAAATTTTAAAGGAACTTAAGCTATCGCTGCTATTTTGAATAGAATAAATGTTACAAGAAAAGTACGTAGAACAATAATCAAAAATGTAAAAACCCCTTACTACATTAATGTTTACATCCTAAATACGTATTTTGATGACTAAGTTGTCATCTTCAGTATAAAATAAATACAGTATGGAACATAGGCTCATAGTAAACATCGCGGAAGCACTACTCGATGTCTATACAAATACTAAATTTCACAAAAACTTATTTAGGTCACATTTCCTATCTTAAAATTAACATTTAATATTTCTAAACCTCTATACACCCTCGCGTTCAATTCTTGTCCTTTTTAATTGGCGTACCTATTCCAGGAATTCTTGCAAACACGAGTAATATGATCAATCGTTTGTTTCCATCCGGAATTAAATTGATAGCAGGTTTTTATTTCCAACAATTTCCAATGACCCAAAACATGGTGCTAAACTTTGAAAGGACTATGTGAAATATACAGAATAAGAAGGACTTCTTGTGAATATGGTTTGGCCCGCACGATCGCCCGATATGAATTCTATCCAGTTGCTGTGGGATGAGCTAGACAGAAAAGTGAGAGAACACTGGCCAAAATCGCAGTCATAACTGTGGGAACACTTTACAAATGCTTGGAACAATATTCCAGTTGAAACTCTTCAAAAACTTGTGTTGAGACTACCCGAAATTATTAAGTGTAATGGTGGATATTTTGATTGAAGCCGTTTAAAATAAAAAGTGCCAGTTTTTGTTCGTAGAACTAATGATATTATTTTGTTTTATAAACACATAGAGCCTATTTTTATAGTAAATATATTTTTATTGGTATATGTAAAGGGTGTTTCAAATTGCGCGGTTTTTTTAAGAATAAATAAAATATAGATGGCGCACTGAATTTGTCTGTGTATGTTGGCATTTAAAAAGTGTGATGTATGACATTTATAAAAATGGGTTCGTACACGGTACAACAAAGCGTTCAAATTGTTGAATTATTTTATGAAAATCAGCGTTCTGTGAAAAGAGTTTTTAGAAAATTACGTGAATTTTATGGTTTACATAATCGTCCATCTGAAAGCACTATTGATCGAATTATTAAAAAATTTTAAGAGACCGGTTACGTGGAAGATCAAAAAAAGTGAAAAATGTAGTCGTACTGGTCGTTCACGGGAAAATATTGGTTTAGTTCATGAAAGTGTTGCTGAAGATCCTGAAATGTCCATTAGACGACGTTCACGACGACTTGGACTTAGTGGATCAACAACATGGCGTATTTCACACAAGGAAATAACACAGGAAGTGAAGCCATTAGATCATTTAAAATGTCGATCATTTGTCAATTTCATCAATGAACAACCAGCTGATTTTTCTCAAAAAATAATGTTTTCCGATGAGGCACATTTTGAACTTGGTGGCTATGTTAATAAACAAAATTGCCTTATCTGGGGTGAAGAAAATCCACGAATTATTTATGAGAAACCTATGCGTCCTAAACAAGTTACTGCTTGGTGTGCATTATGGTCAAGTGGTGTAATTGGACCTTACTTCTTTGAAAATGCTGCTAGTGAAGCTGTCACTGTCAATGGTGATCGATATCGTCGGATGATAACCGAATTTTTGTGGGCTGAATTAATGAATATTGATCTAGAGGATATGTGGCTTCAACAAGATGGCGCTACACCTCACTTTGCACATGAATCAATTGATTTATTTTGAGAAAAATTTCCTGGATGTGTAATCTCAAGAAACGGTGATATTAATTGGCCACCAAGATCATGTGATTTGACGCCGTTAGACTATTTTCTTTGGGGTTATGTGAAAAGTCAGGTTTATAAAAACAATCCACAATCAATTTCTCCTTTGAAAGATGAAATAATTCGTGTGAGATAGAGCCTCAATTATGTCAAAATCTCATCGAAAGTTTTAACAAAAGAGTGGACATCTGTTTAGCTGCAAGAGGAGGCCATTTGGTAGACATTATTTTTCGCATATAAGTGTCATAACTGATACTTCATTTACCAAAAAGTTTTTGTGAGTGAATGCAAATTATGTGTTTTATTTATTCTTTAAAAAAAAACCGCGGAAATTTGAAACACTATATTGTTTTACCAAAAGTGTACCCTCCTTTTGTATTTTACCTATGGTGATCCCTCATTTATGGCCGGTAGTGTATATGAATTTTGCCACGTCAACTTAACATATCTCATTAACGCTACATGAAATTGTTTCGAACTAAGCTATCACATATGCATATAGTGTATGAAGATATTTGTTCTCGCTTACGCAAGAAGAGAATGTTATCATTTCGAAACATAAATGACAGACCATATTCTAGCCGTTTCGTTTTGAAATTCCGCCAGGCGAAAACGACATTTTTGACGGCCGATCGCTGGTTATTTAACTTAATTTCGTTCGCCAACGAGCCGTACATAAAAGGGAGCCGGGGTTGTCTTTTCGGATGTGTTGAATTTGTTGTAGCTAGGCGACGCGACATTCGCGGTCTGAAAATTGTCGCTCACCGGAACGCTAAACTGACTTCTGAATTCACGATCTGCAACGTTTACTTTTTGCCGGGTACGTCGCATCTTTGTTCGCCCGCATTTCACGTCATCTAGTCGTGAAATTAAATTATATACGTCCATGTACCTGATATTATTCCGCGTGCAAGAGAAATATGAAATATTACCGAACCTGGATTACTTCCTAAATTTATGGACTTATTTAAATTTTAAATCGTGCGAGGGAAAATTTTTGTAACAGGTTTGGCCTATTTACATATAATTCGGAGTTAAAAATTGTCTTGAATTAACATATGTAAAAAGTCGATTTTATTCTAGTCGTGAAGATTTTGAAGAGCATTTCCTTCCCAAAACTTTGTTTGTTATTAAAAATTTATATCATTAAATGTTATAGCAGAAATTAAAGATTCCAGTCCATATAGTAATTGAAGGAAGACTATTATATTAAACCAGCGTTTCGTAACTTTTTACTCAAGGTGTCCCAAAATTAACGCAAGATTTGAATTAAATAGAAAACACAGATTTTAGTATTTTGATTGTTTTTTTTTATTGAATCATAAAGTACATAGGATAGGGTTATTTATGGAATAACACATCGGGCAAATTGTCTCCACGGCTTTGCATGCACATACGCACTCGTTTGTCGAAATTTTCCATGACCATTATGCATAGATGTGGCTGAATTTCGTTGATGCAGCGTTAAATCTCCTCCTTTAATGCACGGGTGGTTGTGGGCTTGTTGACATAGACCTGTGATTTCAAATAACCCCATAAAAAGGAATCTAATTGTGTTAAATCACACGATCTAGGGGGCCAATTCTGATCACCGAAACTAGAGAGTACACGACCTGGAAATGTCTCATGCAATAATTGAATTGTTTCACGGGCTGTATGGCATGTGGTACCGTCTTGTTGAAACCACATATTGGCCACATCAATATCATCCAATTTCGGCGGAAAGAACTGTGTTATCATGTCGCGATATCAAGCACCAGTAACAGTCGCTGCTTGACCAGCCTCGTTTTCAAAAAAGTATGGTCTAATTATACCTCCAGCCCAAAACCAACACCAAACAGTGACACTTTGTGGATGCATTTGTTTTTCGACAATCACATGTGGGTTCTCAGAACCCCAAAAGAGGCAATTTTGGCGATTAACAAAGCCATCAAGGTGAAAATGTGCTTCATCGCTTAGGATGATTTTGCTCGAAAAATCAGCATCCATTTGTTGATGTTCAATAATCCATTCAACGAACTCTCTTCGCTGTGCATGGTCATTAAGATTCAGTTGTTGTGTTAATTGAATTTTGTAAGCATGGAGACGCAGATCTCTAGTGAGTATACGCTGAAGAGGGCTTCTTGAAATTTGCAATTCTTGTCCACGACACCGAATTGAGGTTCCTGGATTGTCACCGACACTCTCACGCACTGCTTCGATATTGACATTTGATCGGCTTGTTTTTGGACGACCAGTGTGTTTGGCGTCCCCAACAGATCCAGTCTCCCTGAATTTTTCAATTAATCTCTTCACAGTTGACGAAGTTAAAACACTATTCCGATCATATTTTGTATGAAATTTTCGAACTGCGGCTGCCAAGCTTCCATTATTTTTGAAATATTGTTCAATAATGAAGACACGTTGTTCTATCGTGTAATTAAACTTATAAAACTACCTACAGTAGAAAATACTTGAACACTCCAAGAATGAATCCAGGATTTCACATTATAATACTATTACATAGTACTATTTGAAGTTTAAATCTATGTATTATAGATTTATCTAGATTTTAGTGATTCAATTAAAATACCTGAATCCTGCTTACTTTTATGTATAACCTTACACATAGCAAAATTTCAAAATTAATTAAAATTTAAAAAAACCGAAAATCAAAATGTACAAATTAAAAATATATTTTAATTTTAACTTCAGATATTGAGATTATATCTGTTACAGATACCTTTCGCTTTCATATAACACTCCAAATTCTGAATGTTAGAATCAATTTTGATCAAAGGCAACCTAAATTATAAATTTGCGTAATTTTTCACATCATATTGCCTGCCTTATGTCATTTCGATAAAAACGTAAATCATTCAGTATAATTACAAAACATAAGACGACTTTCAAATTTGATTTAAATGATCCGGCCTTGACACAGTCACCTGCAATGCAGATGACACCGAACACTTTCCAAGAATTAGGTAACATTTGCTGTGTTCTAAGACTACTGTGCCCTTTCAACAAACCGCAAATATACGCGACATATGTACCACGGTTCCGTTTATGCATGATACCTACTTATTCAAGTACAAGTAGATATCTATGTGTAAATTCGTTTCTTACATGTGCAATCTGTTGCGACTGTAGATTTTATTTTTATTTTGTACAATTATAAAGACAATTATCCAATAGGCATACGTATAATAACTGAAAAGTTTAGAAATGAATGGATAATAAAGTGTATGTGGGACAGAAAATTTTTCGAAATAAAAATTATATACGTACGTTGTATTTAAATAATGTGGTACATTATATAAATTGAACTAACACATGTAACGTAGTTTTTTATGTTGTCGACATTTATAAATTACACATCCTGCGCAAGGTGTTGACGAATTTAAAAACATCTGCCCATTTTGATTTGTGTTGGTTTATTAATCACTGAAGGTTGATATATAACCCCTTTGCATATTAATTTCCGTGTTCTGTATACGTATTTCGGCAACTAAGTTGTCATCATCAGCAGATAATTAAACACATTCCCCTCACGATCTGTACCGTTGAAAGCCAAAATGCACACTCTTTCACTTACAGTGATTAACTTAATCAACCACAGGCTCCATCAAAATTACCTTGGTTTATTATTTTTTTTTAAAATAATTCGCGTTCGATTTTTATAAAGTAGCAGTTATGAATGATAAGGAGGAAGTCTGAGGCAGATAATGATGAGAAAACATGCAGCACTAATACACGGTGATATACGTCTTCGAAGGTGATTTCAGGACGTCAATTTCTAACTCTAAGTTATGAAACTACATATAACCTCAATATGAGGATGATTTAACGGCCAGTAAGACTCAGAATTAAACCTGCAGAAACGAGTGCGCACTCATTGGTGGCGATGATATAAGTATTTCGAAAGCGGTCGGATATACCCGAAGTCGAGATTCATATGCCTATGGTATGTGTATGAATGCCGGATTAGATTGACGATGGCGAATCGACGGCGTTCTTTGTTATGTTCGGCGAGTGTTAATAGATTTCTTAACTGATTTTCGACATTAAAATACACTTGCACTATTATTAAATGTTTTGTTTGCAATATCTACATTTTGCCGTACAGTATTTTTGTGTGTAAAAGACATATTAATAACAAACAACACCGGTTAAATGTGCAATGTGATGTACTATATTATAAATTTCTATATGACTTTATTTTTATGTTAAGCGTGTGTAACATTCTAGAAAATATTGTAGACAATGAAGAATTTCGAAACTTTTGGGAGAAATACGTTCCGGAAAAGAAATTGTCAGCAGAGCTCAATTAAAGTATAATTTTCCTCGGGTGAAAAACAGGATTATGGATCAAATAAAGGCAAATTTAAAAGATCAAAAATATAGTTGACGGTAGATGAAACAACGGATGCAAGAAGGAATAGTATTTTAAATGTGTTAGTGCGCACTTTCAAAGGCGGTGAGATTTCCTTGACTCTTCCTTTACGTAGTAGAATATTATAGAAAATAAACGTGGAAAGGATAGTAGAAACTGTAAAACATACCTTTGGGAAGTTCAATATATCGGCAACCCAACTAGTAATGTTGGTTACAGATGGGGGTTCGAATATGGTTAAAGCTGGAAAGTTACTAAAACAATCTTTTCCTCAATTGCCTCATGTAACCTGTTTGCTCCATGTATGTCATCTTGTAGCTGAATTTATTAGAAAAAATTATCCAAAGGGAGACCACTTTATAGTTTCTACCTTTAGAAGGTATTATTAACATTAGAATTTATTCTCATACGATCATTTATGGAGGGTTTGCCAAATTAAAAATGTTCGTCTATATTGTGATAACATGTTTGTCTTTTTGTCAAGACGCCTTGCACTTCGCTCTTTCGTTCATTTGGACGAGAGAGGACGGTGATGTTTTTCAATACTAAAGTGCTAATATACTACTTTTATAACGACTTACAAAATACTGCTCCATTACTGAAATAAGTCTTTTATGCACTGAAACGTCCTTCTAGTAAGCGAAATGAGTTTTGGGCTTAAGTGGAAATCATTTGTCTCTAAATATGGAGAATATCCGCCGATAGATATTTCCATCGACATTCTTTTGCCTTAAAGGCCAAAAAAACTATCACGATGTGTCCACTGTCAAGATAGACGCCAGATTCATGAACATTGCAGTGAAACTAGATTTCATAGACTGTAACAAAGTAAATTAATTTGAATCTTGTTAAACTGCTTCAAATTTTTGCTGATGTTTCATATTCTTTGATATGTTCTTATATGGAGACAGTCTAATATATGTGTGTTTCAAAAAGACGTCACAGCCAGGTGTGTGGTACAGTGTCAAATACCTTTCGAGTACCTTTCATGATCGCGATAGGGAAAGTGTTGTGTGTGTAAAATGTTTCATGGCTTTGTTACTGACTCTTCTTCGCCGTAAGAAGAGAAGCAGTTAAAAGGAATCATTCTATTATTAATAACACCCTATCTACTACATATGTTTCACCGATTTCACGGATCGTCAGGCAGATTTGTGTTATTAATGAACGATTCCTTGTTAAAGTCTATCATATCATTTCGATACAGAAAAATAATGGATAACAAGCGCCTCCCTCTCTCGTCCACTATACTGAACGACAAAGCGAAAAACGCGTCTACCTCGCTTGTCGATAACTACGTTATCAGAGTGTATAAGATAGACGCAATGCGTAGCGGCTATTGAAAAGTAGTGTTGATTATTCCTCCTTAACACCGAAGGGTACCGAGATACCTAAAGTTCACGTCGGGGATAATGAAAATATTTGGTCGCTTTTAAAACACATATTTCCGTTATCTAAATATAATTTCATTATTGGTAATACTTCTTCGCATTTAAGATTGGGACTAAATATTTCCAACGTTGAACCATAGTCATCGCCTGCTTAACCAATAAAAATTCCTGTCTGCGGAAATAGTGGAAAAATTGAAGATCACGATTTGGATTTTGTCAGACCTATCGAATAACTGAATAAGCTGAATGATTATAATCATAAATAAAATTTTTATTTTGTGTTAAGATACATTTATTATCAAGTTCACGTCGCCAATCAAAGCATTTGGTTGTTTTTAAAAAATATATTTCCATTATCTGAAGATCATTTCGTTTTCGGTAGTACTCCTTCGCATTCAAAATTAGGACTAGATATTTCTGACGTTGAACCATGGTCATTGCCTGCTTTATCAGTAACAATTCCTGTTTGAGGAAATGGAAGCTTAATTGAACACCACGTTTCGGATTTTGCCAGAGCTATTAAATAACAGAATAACATGAATGTCTATATTCCATTTTTATTTTTTTAGTGTTATGTTATTTCAACTATTATTTTCGACCAAATTTCACACCCTGTTTATTACATTCTTGAACATAATGATGTAACGAGATTATTTTCGGTTGAAAAACCGTAGTATACTACTGTGGGCGAAAAATAGTAAGACTTTGTTCATAATTTTTAAATTCTTATTTTATTCTTCCAAATCTATTTCGTCCCCCTCAATGTAATCCCCCCTGGCCCCAATACACTTGTGCCAACGTTTCTTCCAATTCTCGAAACAGTTAAAGTCAATTTCAGGAATAGCCTTCAATTCAATTGACTCAAAACGGTTTCCGCGGAGCGGTCGTTTGAGTTTGTTGAATAGCCGGAAGTCACACGGAGCTAAATCAGGCGAATACGGTGGTTGCGGCACGATATTGGTTGAAAATTTGGCGAAAAACTCACGAAGAATTAATGCAGTATGCAACGGTGCATTATCGTGGTGCAGAAACCAAGAGTTGTCGGCCCATAATTCTGGCCTCTTTTTACGAATAGCATTGCGCAAACGACGCATAACACTCAAATAGTATTCTTTGTTGACAGTTTGGCCGGTCGGAAGGAATTCGGAGTGCACCACACCTCGATAATCGAAGAAAACTCTCAACATAACCTTGATTTTTGACTTGCTATGACGTGGTTTTTTGGGCTTCGGCTCACCTTTGATACGATATTCGGTCGATTGATCGTCTGTTTCCGGGTCATAAGCGTAGATCCAAGTCTCATCTCCAGTTATGATGCCTTTCATTTTGTCTTGACAGTCGGAAAGCATTGTTTCACAGACGTCAACGCGACGCTGTTTTTCGAAAAAATTGAGTGATTTTGGAACAAATCGCGCTTTCACTTTTCTTTAGGCCCAAATGATCTTTCAAAATGGTTTTCACTGATCCTTCCGATATTCCAACGATGCCAGTATCTCTGTCTGTTAATCGTCGATGTTCTATTGACGTGTGATTATCAGTGGATGTTGATGGCCGTCCTGGACGTGGTTCGTCATCAACGCGTTCTCGACCCTCTTTGAATAATTTGTACCAATCAAAAACACTTGCTCGCGACAAACAATTATCACCGAAGGCGTTTTGCAACATTCTGAACGTTTCGGCATCAGAAATTTGATTCCGTACACAAAATTTAATGGAACTTCTTTGTTGAATAATTTCATTCATTGTAAAAATTGCCGAGTGCACTTTTTGTACTTCGGAAAGACAAGCGTATACTAAACACTAATGATTATTTTGATGTGGCATTTGGCATAGGTGTCACTGACAGTCATACCAACCTAGAAAAAAAATATTTCGACGAATGGGTTTTCGTGCGAAATTTAAATTAAAAAGTTTTACTATTTTTTTGCCCACAGTAGTATTTACTTAAACTAACTTGGATTACTGTCCTGAAGTAAATTATCATAAACTTTTATCCACCTTACACACAAATTTAGATTTTAAAAATTCATTTTTAATTTAAAGTTATGTAAGTTTTACATACACAGTAGAGTTGACGAGACGTTCTATCTAAATACATAGTCGAAGTTTCTAATGTCCAAGGACGTAAAAAATTATTTAGATTTAAGTAATTAAATATATATTAAAAGCTTGCATCATCTTCCCCTAAAAAATATGCAAATAAAATCCGTTTCGTAATTTATAAATTTCGAAATCAATTTCTTTGCTTTTAATCACTTAATATCTGCAGAGAAATTGGTAATGCGTATGATGCTATTACGTCACTATGCGGCTTCTGAACTGCCGTTACACATACATCGTTCTATTTTGCAAAATTTAACACGCAATCCAAGTCCTGCTTTACATACGTACATACGTACTCCAATTAAAACATTGGGTTGCCATGAAGTGATTTGGTAAAAAGAGGGCAATAAGTGTGGTCTATGTTGAACACATAAAAATCGAAACACGTTTTTAGTTCAGGAATATAGACGCATTCCTTTCTAGATTGTGTTACATAGAGTCTGATCTTTGAGATAACCGGTGAAACTCAAGCTTCGAAATCTGAGCGTGGAAGAGATATGTAAAGCGACTGCGTTCTGAACTTTTATATGTAAAATGAAAATGAAAAAAATAATGAAGGAATTCTTAGAGAAAAACAATCAAATGGAAATCACTTTTAAGAAATTTCACGTTTTTAGTGCATACTTTGCAGTGGCGGTCTTGAAAAGGAGGGAGGCGAGCCGGGCAACCGCCCTGGGCTTCGCACTTGTGGGGGGCCTCGTGTAGTAACCCGGAAAAAAGTTGGGGTAAAAAAAGGGTAAGTACCATTATGATATACAGAAGTACTTTACATTTTACGTACTTCGCACGAAGGGCGAGGGCGTCAGAAATATCTGCCGCCCGGAGACTCGCTAAGATCTGCCGCTCAGAGCCTCGCAACTGTTAAGACCGCCGCTGATACTTTGCAGTAATAGTTGTGCATCTCTGTAAATGTTCATTTGGATACTTTTTCTGCAATTCAATGTAATATTTCGTCATAAAATTCTAAAACTAGGTTAATCCAATATACCATTTTTCATACTTCATACTTTTCATACTACATATCTTTTCTTTAAATATGCAATTACGGTATCTGGTAATTAAATTAACCCAACTCTCAATTACGATGTGTAATATATTTTAAATATATATCATTGTACTCTTACGGAAAGATGAATGCACATATTTCTAAACACGCAGACTATTAGCATACAATATTCATATATTTATTTATTCATCCATTCAATCCCTTATCGAACTCATAATTGGTGTTGGGAATTCTCCCCGCGGGTCAGGATCGTAGCAACGTAGGCGACGTTGTAATTCATGCGTTATTTATATCACTTATATTTTGTTTTATAAATAATACACTTGCATTATTCACAGTTGTTGTTGCGTAGCGCAAAATGGATAAGACTGACAAAATGTTTGCAGCATAACGTAAGTTTTTACATTTGTCTCGGAGAGCAATGTATGCCTACCTGAAAACATGTTCTTATGTTAGGAAATTGATCGCTCAACATCTACTGATGTAATACACGCATAATTAATATAATCTTTAGAAATAAATAACGGATCTATACGTACACCATCACAAATTTGTTTTAATCTGTCAAAATCGAAGCACTCTCACACACATATTTTTTTACGTCACTTGAAGCACATAGCAGTGAGTGTACATCGTTTACAATTTGCATTGACTCCACTAACGACAACCCAGTATTTAAACATTCTTCTATTGAGTCAAATAAACCTTATAATTGTCGTAAATTTGTTTTAAATCAGTTTCGATGGAAGTATTTTTAAATCTTTGTCTGGCTTGCCTTAATTGCTGCAGCTACGTTAGGTTTGAATTGTAGAATCATAGATTTTATTTGCTGGAATTTCTCGCATTAATAGAAAGCCCCTTTTAAACATGCTCCCCAACTTGTGAGAATTGGCTTAGGTCACTTGGGAATGCCGAGACACCCTTTGTGGAATTCTCAAATGCGTTTGTGGGATTTCAAAAACAATCTTCTGGTATTTGAAATTAATACATCCACATCTGGCTAATGTTGTCGAATACTTTGTGCTACAAGGTGTAAAGCACGAACTTTACACGTCATACGTAAAAGTCTCTCACACTTGTCTCAAAGGGAATGGCCTACACTGCACATTATCGCTGCACCGTTGCTTACAAACACCAACAGTTGGTCTGTTGGAAATTGAAATTTTTTTAAGCGTAGCCAGCACTTCCTTCATAATTGCTTCGCCAGTGCCTTTTTCTAATCTTTTGCTAGTTAATACAATGAAAATTGACACCTTAACAAGATCTAGAATACGCACTATAATCTTCAAAATAGAATGTTTTTCCGATCTGCCTTTTCCTCGACACATAACCATAACTCCGCCGATCTACGTTTTGAGCAGATGTGCCAATGAACTTGTTGACCTGTTTGCCTAGCATGCATACTATATAAAGGCTTTTCCAATAAGGACTTGACAAATTTTTTGCAAAATAAAATGCAGACCATTTGAGATATTTCAAAAAGTTTATTATCGGGTTGAAGAACAATCAAAACATTTATGAATGGAACTCGACTTCGTTCATATGGCCACCGCGGGCACGTTTGCAGCGGTCGATTCGTTGGACCCAATTTTTGATGACTCGGCCACACAATTCGGCCGAAACCGTTGCTATTTCACGTTCAATGTTGGCTCTGAGCTCTTCCAACGTTGTCGGCTTGTTGGCATAGACCAATGACTTGACGTGGTCACAAAGAAAAAAGTCTAGAGGCGTTAAATCGCACGAACGAGGCGGCCAAACGACTGGTCTATTTCTTGAGATAACACGCTCATCAAACTTACTCTTCAATAAATCGATTGTAACGTGTGCTGTGTGACTTATGGCACCGTCCTGCTGAAACCACATGTTGTCCAAGTCCATATCTTCCAATTTGGGCCAAAAATAATCGGTAATCATGCCGCAATAACGATTACCATTCACAGTAACGTGACGATCATTATCGTCGACGAAAAAATATGGCCCTATGACGCCGCCGGCATGCAAACCGCACCAAACAGTTATTTTTTGTGGATGAAGTAGTGTTTCATGAAGCACATGTGGATTTTCACCCGACCAATAACGCATATTTTGCTTATTGACGAACCCATTGAACCAAAAATGAGCTTCGTCACTGAAAATGATTTTGCGATGAAATTGATCATCTTAGCGCATCTTTTCCAGAGCCCAATCGGAGAACGTACGTCGCTTCAAATGGTCCATCGGCTTCAATTCTTGAGTCAACTTGATCTTGTATGGGTGTAAACCAAGATCCTTACGCAAAATTCGCCATAAAGTGGTCTGGGCGATGCCCAACTCTTGAGAGCGCTGTGGAATTGACTGATTTGGATCATTTGCTACGGACGTTTCAACGGCAGCGATATTTTCGACATTTCGACCAACCCGTTGTCTCACTGGCACGGCAACATCACACAAGGAATATGTAGACTCAAATTTTTGCACTAAACTTGTTACTGCCTGTCTACTAGGGCGAGAATTACGACCGAAAATCGGAGTTAACGCTCTTAAAGTAGCGGTCACCGACTCCGAATTTCTGCAGTAAATTTTTATAATTTGCAGACGTTGTTCGTTCGTGTACTTTACCATGATGAAAATGTTAAGTTTACTGAATAAATTGACAGTGACAGTTCGATGATTAGTGAAAGGGTGCGTTCACAAATTGAATTAAAAGTTGTCAAGTCCCTATTGGAAAACCCTTTATGTATTTGTAATAATTTTTGTTTCAGTTGCTTTACTTTTATACATTACTTTGATTTAGCATTTATTTTTATCATATCTATTGCACACATGTCCAAACACAGTTTTATAATTTTGCATTTTCCTGTTATTGGGCTACTAGACTGTTGGAAATAAAGGTCATTATTATTATTATTATTATTATTATTATTATTATTATTATTATTATTATGATAACTCTCTATCTTTTACTGCAGCTTTGATGTCTTCGATGTCATTACACACAGTTAGCATATGGCTCTATAATCCTCTCTGAGATAGGGCAGCTTCCAGTTGGGATTGTATTTATTCCAGAAGTCATGAAACGGTTGCTTATCAAGTAGATGGAGTTTCAAATCACAGAGCATTATACAGTAAAACGAACATAATTTGCGTTTTTAGCGGTACATTATTTATATTATTTTGGTATTGTACACTCTTTATATGATTATAGTCGCGTTTGTCCCAGCACATTAACAGTTTATCGCATACTTTAGAGCATATGTGGGCAACAACCGGCCCGCTGTAAGATTTGATCCGGCCCGCAAAACATTGTCGTATTATTTCATGTCTGATATTTATCGCTAAAAATTATGAACATTACTTTAAAACACTACTTTAAATGCAATACTTTTAAACGCAGCCCGCGAAGGTATTTGCACATTAAAGTTTGGGCCACAACATGCCAAAGGTTGCCCATACCTACTTTAGAGTATATATTGGCACCATTATAATATAATTCGGGAAATTCATCAATAAACTATTTGCTTCTGGGCTTCCGGGCTGGAATCGCGTCACTGATATAACTGCCGACGTTTCGTACCCACTTATATGGGACATATTCAGGGATCAACTACTGCTGCTGTCTGTCGTATTGAAACGTGACGCAGTTCCAGCCCGGAAGCCCACAAGCAGATAGTATGGACCACGACCGCGGAAGTCTACGGTCTAGTTCATCAACAAACTTTCCCACTGCATCAATCAATGGTCTCGTTTTTCCCTTACGCCGTTATATCTAATAATTATACGTTCGCCTTATATAAAGATCCGTTCAGTACTAACTTATAATTCTGCATTCATCTGTTTTATTACATTACACTAGTGGGGGCGCTGCGTATTCAGTACGAGTCTGACCCTGGTTTATAACAATATGTATATATGTATATATATATAATAATATTATATTCTTAGCCTAGTATCCATTCAATTTTGTCACTGACATATATGTATATATGATAAAATTCCTATTTCAAACTCTAATTAATGTTTAATTATTACCTATTGTCTGAAACCCACCATAACAATATTGTAAATTGGCCTTTTATAGGTACTGGAAACACTTCCGAGAACTTTACGGATTGGCGCAAGTATTAGATATCTGTACAATTAAGCTCTGAAGCGTTCAAATACATTCCAGAGATTCAATAAGAACCTCAGTGTTTCCTCTTCTGATAATCGATTCCATGAACAACGACACTTCAAACTTATATCGATTTCAATGCGTTACGCAATATATGATACAGTAACGTCCAAAAGAAAATATGAAAATAACAGACTTTTCTTTGAAGACGAGATCTTTCAATATTGGCGATTAATTTGTCATTTGATAGAAAATTGACTTTAACAATTAAATAAACAATATAAGGACGTAGTTTTAAGTAGTATTTTGTTCTTTGCACGAGAGCGGTTTTCTTGGAAGTTGTTTGTTGTGCGAATGCTCCTTTGTTCAGCGAACGTAATAACACGAAGGAAATCGTTATTCCGTAATGAAGTCCCGTGTATGCTAGATGGTGTTCATTTTCAATTGTACCTTTAGTGATTATTGTAGCAGACAGGCAAGCGCACTCTCTCGTGTGTGATACATATTTGTTTGGAAATAATGTATTTAAAAATGAGCTAAAGAATAAAACAGATTCCTGTGGAATTTGCGATTATATTTTGGTCAGCTTGTGCATTTGCATTGGATGCAGGCAAGCATATTATTTTCTAATTATATGAAATATTAAGGACAAATACAAGGGTGCTCCCATAAGAACCCGGCCTGACCTAGAGATGGCAGTAGTTGTTTGAAAAATATCTCTGTATTATTATAGAAAGTATACAATCTGTAAAGCATATGTTTCAAGTTTGAAGACGCCACGTTGTTTAACATTTGTTTGGCAGCCATCAATAGTGAACAATTTCAGTGAATTTGTAAAAATGGAGAAAATTGGTCATCGTTACGTGATACGTGATACTTTTATTAGGAAGGTTTCAGCCCAACTGATATATAAGTTGAACTGGACTCTCCTCTGGGAGAGTCTGCTCCTTCGTTTACAACAGAGAAATATTCGGTAAGAGAGTTTAAACGAGGCCGTACCATCTGCCAATGAGGTGACTACTCCATAAATGGTGAAGAAAGTCCACAAAGCGGTACTGGATGATCGTCGACTGAAATTGCGCGAACTAGCAGATATAGTAGGCATTTCAAAAAGTGCGGTACATCGCATATTATCTGAAAATTTGGACATGAGAAAGCTGAGTGCAAGATGGGTGCTGCGTTTGCTCAAATTCGAGCAAAAACAGTGTCATGACGATGTTTTAATTGAGTGTTTAGCGAAGTTTCACAGCAACAAAGCAGAATTTTTGTGCCGTTTCATAACCATGGACGAAACACGGGTCACTTCATACTCGAGACAAAAGTACAATCAAAACAATGAATTTAAAAGGAAGAACAGGCTTCAAAGAAGGCGAAGACCGTTTCATCTGCAGGCAAGGTCATGGTATCAGTTTTTTTGGGATGCGCGAGGAATAATTTTCATTGACTATCTTAAAAAAAGGAAAAACTATCAACGACGAGTATTATACGAACTTATTGCAACGTTTGAGCGAAGATATCAAGCAAAAACGACCGCATTAGGCTAAGAAGAAAGTGTTGTTTCATCAAAACAATGCACCAACTCACAAATCCGTTACTTTAGATTTATCCCCCTCGGATCATTTTCTGTTCCCAAACTTGAAAAAATGGCTCAGTTTTCAAAAATTTTCCAACGATGAAGAAGTGATATCGGCAGTTAATGGCTATTTTGAGGAGCAAGATAGTTCTTATTATAAAAAGGGTATCGAACTTATTGAACATCGCTGGGAAAAGTGTATAAAGCTGAAAGGAGATTATGTTGAAAAATTAATATATTTCTTTCCAAAATTTTTCTATTTTCTTTGTTGAGTCGGGTAGTTTTAGGACCACCCTCGTACATTACATTTGCGGTTTTTACATCTTCTGTATAGCCCAAGCATTTCACCACCTTTTCGAGAAATGAGCCTAATTAGAATACGGATGATAGAATAAAACGAATTTTTGCCGACAGTAATGCTTTACAGTATCCGAAAAACTATTCACAAGCCCTTGCAATAAATTAACGAAGTCCTTTATGGATGAAAATACGAATTACTGTGTTTTCACTGAACGCTTCAAAATCCAGTATACTAACCCACATTGCGCACAAACTGTCCTTAAGCAGGTGACGAAATAACAATTGATAAGAAGCAGATTACCCGAGTAGGACTAGCAGAGAATATTTTCACAGAAACTGCTTTCTTGTTCATTTAACAATATATTTTCATTTCGTAGAACTTTATTATGAGAGTCAAAGTAGAATAACATTAAATATGGAATGAATATTATTGAAGAAATGAATTTTTTTCAAGTGGTCACTTACTTCTTCACACTATGGTATATTTTGATTATATCGAAATATATGAATCTGAATTTGTTTACAAACATTCTTTTGCATTTTTGTTTATACTATTAACAACATTATTTACTAATTTCTGTACCAAATTAAATTCAAAATTAAAAAAATTGTGTACGCGTGGATTGTCTTTTAAGTTTTACAAACTGGAATAAAACAGTAGATAGTTTTTAAAGACTTGATCGTTTTTCAAAGTATTCTCCACGAAGATTAATGCACTTTTGCATGCACTCGAACCAACTCTGGGAGCAGTTCTTCCACTCGTTTGTTGGTACAGTCAAAATTGCGTTTTCAAAGACATCGACTGCTCTTTCTGATGACTGGAACCTTTGACAACGCAGTTTGTTTGTGATTTTCAGAAAAGTAAAGAAATCGTTAGGACAATACGGAGTATGATCCAACAATTCGACGTTTTGTTGCGTTAAAAATTAAATTGTCGTGCGTGCTGTGTGCGAACTTGCATTGTTTTTGTGGAGGATGATTCGTTGTTTGGAGTTGGCTTTTCGAAGCTTAGCGATGACATGCGGCGAACAGATGATTGTATACCAATCGGCAGTAACGGTTCTTTTAAAAGAATTGTTGCTACGTGACCTGACAAATGTCGCGACCATCTTTTTGGAGACACTTCGAGAACGAATGACTTTTGTCGGCTTTTCTTCACTTTGGAAAACCCAAACAAACGACTGGCGTTTATTTTCTAGCTCGTATGAGGTAATCCAAGATTCATCATCACTGACAATGTTATACACGTTTTTAGAGTCTCCAGCATTGAAGCATCTAGAGTTTTTTGACACCAATTCACCCTAACTGCTTTCTGTTCTTCGGTCAACAGATGCGGTTTCCAACGAGAAACTAATTTTACAGTTCTTTTCGCAAAATTTTTTTAGTAGCGTTCTTTGAAATCCCCAATAATGCTTCAATCTGGCGATATATCACACGTCGATCTTCGTTGATAATTTTGCTCACAGCGTCAACATTTTCCTGAGTGACCGCCGTTTCTGGTAAACCTGCTATTGGATCGGCGGTAAGTCCAATCCGTCCACGCTTGAATTCTTCATTCAAACGAGAAATTGTTGACTGATGTGGTGCTTCATTGCCGAAAGCAGAAACCAACTCGGCGAGGCATTCTTGTTGAGAAAATATTCTTCGAAAATTATAAAAAATTATTCTGTGAAAATGTTCTCGGTTTAATTCCATTTTTCAACCAACTTATCAACTTCAACTTCGTGGTGGCTACTACGCTACCCATATCTTGGTGAAGCTTGGGATTTAGGTTAACTAAAGATGGGGCTTAATTTTTATTACTGATATTTGATTAGTGGCGTCCTCTATGTCCCACTATGCAAAACGTAAGAGATATCCCACATATGAAACCTTAAAATTCATCAACAATGAATAACCAATTAAACGAACAATAATTTACTTTTACTATAATATTTATCGAATTAAATCTTATGTTGCATACAAATATATGTATTGGGTTGGCAACTAAGTACTTTCGGTTTTGTAGTATAAAATAAAACACTTTTTTTTTTAAACAAGGAATAGTTTTTAATCAATTATATATTTTCCATTTTGCTCAATGGCCTTTTATCATCTTTCTTTCAGCTGCATGATTCCGCGTTCATAAAATTTCTGAAAAAAAAACTGAACCTGGTGCGAGTGAAGGTTATCGTCATTTGTGAAAGTTTTACCATTCAAAGAATTCTGCAAACTTCGAAATAAATGGTAATTAGATGGTGCTAGATCAGGGCTGTATGGGGGATGCGGCATCACTTCCCAGCCAAGTTCCAATAGTTTCCCACGAGTTGCCAAAGATGTGTGAGGGCTTGCATTATCTTGGTGGAAAACTACACCTTTCCGATTTGACAATTCTGGACGTTTTTCTTTGATTGCTTCATCCAGTTTTATTAATTGTTGACAGTAAACATCAGAATTAATCGTTTGGTTCCTTGGAAGCAGCTCAAAAAATACAACACCTTTGTAATCCCACCAAACTGATAGCATGATCTTTTTTGGTTGCAATTCAGCTTTCGATGTGGTTTGAGCTGGTTTATCGTGTTTGCTCCATGACCATTTTCGAATTATGTTACGGTACAGGATCCATTTTTCATCACCAGTGATGATTCTTTTTAAGAAAGGGTCGGTTTCATTTCGTCTAAGGTGCATATCGCAAAAGTTGATTCTTTGTGTTAAATGAATTTCTTTCAATTCGTAAGGTACCCAAATATCAAGCTTCTTAACTAGCCCAAGACATTTTAAATGTTTTTAAATTGTTATGTGCAATACATGTAGCCTCTCCGCAACCTCTCGAACAGTTATATGACGATCCTCTTCAATTATGACTTTGATTTGGTCATCATCAACTTCAGTAGGCCGACCAGAACGTTGCTCATCTTTGAGGGAAAAATCTCCAGAACGGAATTTTTTATACCAATTCTGACACGCGCTGTGTTAAGCAATTAGCACCATAAACTTCACATATCTTTTTGTGAGCCGCAACAGCTTTCTTTCCTTCACGGAGATAAAATAGTAAAATATGTCGAAAATGTTCGTTTCTGCACTCCATTTAAAATTAACCCACAACTAATAGTTTTAATAAAAATCACGCACTACTTGCTTCTGAAGTTACGTCAATGTGACTAGTATCACGCGACAAACGGTAAAGTACAGCACTAACATACGTTATACAAAAAATAAAGCAACGCTCTCTATCAGTAAAAACCGAAAGTACATAGTTGCCAATCCAATATATATAATAAGCGATTTTGCTTTTACTCTCACAGCATGCTTTAAATGCTGTACATAAAAAGCAATTTGAAACTGCGCCATCTATACCGCTAATTTAATTTTATTTTACGAAAAATCTTTAACTTTTAGTTTGCTTTGTTTGCAAAATACAATTATTTTCTATTATTTCGGCACATCTCTTTACCTATACTCAAGTATTCTTACTGCAAATTACACCAATTTACCTTTCCACTGGATTTTTGCCTTGAATGGAAATGTTCTAATTCAATTTCAAAGACATAGAATCTTCCCTTAGTTCTTTTTAATATAAAACAACACCTCGACACAAAAGAAATCTTAGCTATACAGAAATAAATACCAATATGAAACTCCAGTACTACGAGAAACAAGTCAATGACATTTAAGCAGTGTGTGTGTGTGTTTGTGTACATCTAAAGTTGTCAATTTGAAGGCATTACTCGTTGCGCTACAAAAAACCTCCTACGCCGTGGAAAATAAAATCGAGAAGAAAAGGAAAACATAACGAAAAACGAAGACAAACTTATTTTTTGTTCGTGTCTGTAGTACTTACGTACGTAAGTAGGTGTGCATACGGTTGCTTGTAGTTTTACGCATGCTTGCATTCAGAAAAGTTGGGGCAAAAAGAATAAAAAGATATTCGTAATATACATTAAGCTAATTAGTGACAGAAAATCAATTAATCTCATTATCAGCGAATGTGTGCGAAAGAAATGCCTGCCTTTGGTTTTGACGATACCTTTTTAGTTATTTCTCTTTTAGTTAACTCTACGCCTATAAATTTGTCGAAATGGGTCTTAAAAATAATTATTATTTACATATATTTGTGTGCTTTTATCTGAATCGTTTTACAATCTTAAACACGGAAGCAAGAACTCTTATTGAAAACATAGAAAAGAATGGACAATTACCAGAACTAGAAAAAAAGTCAACTTAAGCATTGTCATTATCAATAGTGTCGAATTTTATTTAAATTCGTTCATTATTTTGTTCTTCATTAAATGTTTCACAACAAAGTATTAGTTTTGTGAAGTCAAGAGATCGCAGCGTCTTTAAACTTTTGACAAAGCAATAAATAAAGCGGTTTTCTAATATTATTCACGAACGTATGGTTGCAGTACGTGGGGACGAGGCTTCGTCACATTTTAAAATGAAATATTGGTCAAAGCAGTTTTTAGGGAGTTATGAATCCGTTAATGATTACCCAACGTCGTTCAGGACCAAGCAGGAATTATTCTTTATGAATACATACCAAGGGACTACAATAATTGCAGTACCTATTAATACTGCTTTGCAAAATAAATAAGCTTCAATTAGGGAGTTGTTGCATCTTCTCAAGTCCTTTAAGATAAAGATATCAGAGCGGACTTTGTGAACTTGATTATATACTGCTGGCTCAAAATGTCACCGGTCTTCGAAAGCACCGCGTTTTGATTATAAAAATCCATAATATTATTACGCAAGATCGACGTCTCAAAGTGAGAGAGATAGCAGACATGGTAAACATTTCAACTGAACGCGTACACCACATTTTAACGAAAGAATTGGGCCTTACCAAGCTTTCGGCAAGATGGGTGCCGCGATTGCTTACGACTGATCAAAAGTTCACTCGTTTGCGCATTTCCAATAAGTGCTTGGACCTTTATAAGCGGAATCCGGTTGATTTTTGTAGGCGATTTGTTACTTGCGATGAAACTTGGATACACTACAGTACACCCGAAACTAAACAATAGTCGAAACAATGGTTAGAACGTAGTTATGCACCTCCAAAGAAAGCGAAAACCACTTTATCGGCAAACAAGATGATGACATCAATTTTTTGGGATTCGAAGGGCATTTTACTCATTGGTTACCTTCAGAAAGGTGCCACAATAAACGGAGAATATTATGCAGAACTTGTACAAAAATTAAATGTTGACATTCGTGCTAAACGGCCAGGAATGGCAAAAAAAGATTCTGTTTCACCAAACAACGCTCCCTCGCATACCAGCACAGTTGCGATGTCCAAAATCTACGAGTTTCATTTCAAATTAGTACCGCATGCGCCTTATTTGCCGAATCTAGCCCCTTCCGACTTCTACCTTCTATCAAAATTGAAAACGGCACTAGGTGGAAAGAAATTTTCGTCTAGCGATGAGCTTATCATCTTCGTAAATAAGTATTTTGCAAGCCTTCCGGAAGCGCATTTTAGAGATGGCATAAGGGCATTGGAGCACCGCTAGAATAAATGTATTGATCTTTTAGTTATTTCTACGCCTATAAATTTGTCGAAATGGGTCTTAAAAATAATTGTTATTTACATATATTTGTGTGTTTTTATCTGAATCGTTTTACTATCTTAAATACGGAAGCAGAAGGAATAGAAAAGAATGGACAATTACGAGAACTAGAAAGAAAGCCAACCTAAGCATTGTCATTATCAACAGTGTAGAATTTTATTTAAATTCGTTCATTATTTTGTTCTTCATAAAATGTTTCACAACAACGAATGAGTTCTGTGAAATTAAAAGATCACAGCGTCTTTAAACCTTTGACAAAGTAATAAATAAAGCATTTTTCTAAAATTATTCAAGAACGTATGATTGCAGTACATGGAGACGAGGCTTCGTCACATTTTAAAATGAAATATTGGTCAAAGCAGTTTTCGGGGAGTTGTGAATCCGTTAATGATTACCCAACGTCTGTCAAGACCAAGCAGGAATTATTGTTTATGAATACATACCAAACGGGACTACAATAATTGCAGTACCTATTAATACTGCTTTGCAAAATAAATAAGCTTCAATTAGGGAGTTGTTGCATCTTCTGAAGTCCTTTAAGATAAAGGTATCAGAGCGGACTTTGTGAACTTGATTATATACTGGTGGCTCGAAATGTCACCGGCCTGCGAAAGCACCGCGTTTGGACGAAAAATGAGGAAACTGCTTCTGCTATGGATCAAAATAAATCTGCAGTTTATTGTTGGGGAATGAAAGAAGTAAATAAATGTATGTATATAAATAAATTATCTGCATCCCCTGTACATACAAACATTCGTAAACGTGAATATACAGACAGACTCATACCTGGCATGAACAAAAGAGGAAAGAAAATAAAAGATACGCGCGTTAAAAGTTTGTTAATGTTAAAAATGCTTATGCGATTATAAATTCTGTAATATTAAAAAATTATATAGGAGGAGTTTTTTAAGTAAAGGCCCTTATGTTGTATATATTAATGGGTGGTGCGTGCGCCGCAACGAGTTCTTGCGTCGTATCCCGTCATTTCTTGGGAACAACTGTGCTCAGTTGCAGCTGTGTAGGTAACCTGTACGGTCTGTTCTGTGTCTTTAAAGCGTTCAAGATTATCTAATCGCTCGCCTCACCATAAATGCGGTATCCTACGGCCAAACCCTGCGAAAGCTACGCAGAGCGATTCAAACGAAAAGATGCGACAAGCTGACAGACGGAATTTTACTACTCCATGATAATGCAAGACCTTACACCGCAGCTCAGATCCGAGCTTAATTGGATTCTTTTGGCTGGGAAGTTTTGGACCACCCCTCTACAGTCTCGACTTTGCGTCGAGCGATTTAAATCTTTTCCGCTATTTCGAACATAATGTCGGCGGCGACCACTACAACGATGACGAAGACGTGAAAACGACCATGACCTCTTGGTTATCGGAGCAGGCGGCAAGTTTCTATGAAGAGAGTATTCAAAATCTAGTTGTAAGGTTTGATAAGTGTTTAAAAAAACTTGGCAATTATGTTGTAAGATAGAGAAAAGTATGTAGAACCTGAAAGGAAATTTGGTGGAAATTTTCCTCGTTTGGTTTTTATTTTCAAACAACCCTTACTTAAAAAACACAGCTTGTATAATAAACGAATGTAAGTAATCACAAATATTTATTTATATAAAAAACTATTATATACAAATAAAAATAG
>JAVIWB010003817.1:0-109249 GCA_031893035.1 Dermolepida albohirtum | reverse complement strand
AAATTGTGCTATAATTTTTTAATATTCATAATTGTATACTGGTTGCGAAATTGACATGATACAAAAGTTAGTCTTTGTACAACATTAAAACAACACATTGAACTGATTATTGCCGATCAAGTCAAACACATTTATGGAATCTGAACTTTAAGTAATCATTGATTGCTCTAAGGAGAAATGTCTTTGTCCACCCTGTACTTATTGTAATAACAATTAATGAACTACAAATATGGGAATTTAAAGGTAATCCATGTTTATTTCGCGTGTTTACATATTTAAAAATATCCAATTATGTGGGTGAAGAAAATAATTCCTAATGATGAGATTTGGCACTTCTCAAAACAAATTTAAGAAGAAAATACATAAGTAGCCTAGTTGCAAGATATCTAAAACAGTATTACACTTGTGATAGCTTTTTTGCTTGATACTCTTGGGCGCCATGATGTTAATACCTTATATACAAATATTACAGAATTGTCTAAGTTCAAAACATGTTCTGCACAAAGAAAATATGGTTCGTATCTAACAAGGTAAATGCTATGTAACAGTCCTAAATGTCCTATTGAAAAACGACTTCCAAACTTATATGTAATGAAATGCATATGCAACTCGTTTCACTTGTGTTAAAACAAATCATTCAAATGTCAATAACACCCTGCCAACTACATATGTTTCAGAGAATCACTCATCCCCAGACAGACTTGTGTTATTAACGAACGATTCCTTCGTAGAGTTTATCATATCATTTTGATACAGAAAAATAATGAATAATCATTGCCTCCCTCTCTTGTCCAACGCGAAAATGTATTGAATGACAAAGCGAGAACGCGTCTATCTCGCATATCGGTAACACATTCAATACATTTTTGCGCGTAACCGCCATACGAGATAGACGCGTTCTCGCTTTGTCGTTCAATACATTTTTGTGTTGGACGAGAGAGGGAGGCAATAATTATTCATCATTTCACTTGTGTTTCTCACAAATAACCCATATATATTATTATTTTAATACGAGTTATATGCGATATACACCGTGGACATTTCAAAACCTTAACGCGGCATAATAGCCACGTTCGCGGACGACACCGCGATACCTAACTCAATCATTCAAAGAACACACTGCCATACGCACAAACTGCAAGAAAACACAGACAAACTAATCGACTGGTGGCCACACTTGGGGCATCGCGATAAATACGGAAAAAAACCCGAGTAATAGTGTTTAAAAAGGGTAAAAAATCAAATATCTAGGCGTCACCCTAGATAAAACACTTTCATATAGACAACACAATCAAAAAAGCCACGCAAGTCCGCGGCGCTCTGATGATGCTAACCGGCAAACGATCTAGACTGACACCCAGGACGAAAGTCTTGATATACAAACAAATTATACGACCGATACTTACATACGCCTCGCCCATATGGCTACACGTAAAACAATCACACAAAAAAAGACTAGACATCTTTCAAAACAAAACACTGCGGTTAGCGCTCAGGGCGCCGTGGTTCGTACGAAACGCGCAGGTACACCGCGAAACAAAAATAGAACCAATAATCCCCTTCGTAAAGGGCCGAGCCAAGAACTTCTACGACTAGATGAAACACACACAAATCCGACACTTACGTAACGGAATACACAACAAAACATTCAAAATACAAACGACCGCGTATGGAAATCGACAGTGAAGATACGGATTAAACATCAGCAGTAGCAACAAATTAAAATCATGATTAATCAAAATGAAGATTAAGAGTAAAAGGGCAGAGCCCTAACTCAACTAAACATTGAAGAAGTTGAGTTGAGTTTAATACGAGTACGGAACGAATTCGTAAATTTAGCATGGGTTGTTTTGTAATGTGAAACTACACATGATACTTCATCCTTTGCAAACTTGATGGCCGTCCATTCACAGTGCAGTAAAGAGGATTTTAGAATAATATGGTCCATTGCAATTGTATTTTATAATTGTTGTAAGTGAAAATGATGTTTTAACAACAAATAATATACTTTAGAAACTAACTAATCCTTTAACAAAATTGTATCTTCATTTTTTAGGTTCTGTGTTATCTCTTCATAATAATTTCAAATCATCAAAATTATATGTTATGCATACAACATTTGTATTGTATTAAGAATATATAATTGCTTTCTGAAATGTTATTACATAGTAGGAACAGAAAAATACTGATTTTAATAATGCACGTTATTTATCACTCGAAAATATATATTTAGTCGGAAACGTCCCAAGGAACAATTTTTAAATTTCGCGGGTGTTTTAAGTTGCCCAAGGAAAAAATAACTACATCTAAAATTATATTTTATTTTATTACAGCATGAATATTAATAATTAAGGTGTATATTTCAAAATCAAAATTAAAACGAAAATATATATTTGAAATCATAGCTAACCTTTATTTTTACTACTACCAACTCAAAAACTTCCGCGTAATTTAAAAATTGTTCCTTGGGGTGGCAACATCATTACGACTGTTAAATATTAATGGTGATTAACTACATTGTTTAAGAATCCTTTGCTTGGATTCTTACGTAGAAGATTGTAATTAGATTATTTTATGTTTTTCCTTGAAAAATAACCCTATACAATCGTTATCATTCATAAATCCACCTACAATTAAAAGTGGAGCTATACGTTTTTTTTATTGCATAGCCATTTCGTAATCAGATTTCGACACTCAGATTATGAATTGAGGTTATTACGTAATAACAGCGACCCCCAAAAATTAACTGACAGTAGAGAAGAGATCTGGACAACAATCAAATCGTTATTGAAGGCGGATGATGTGGTTTACCAATTTTGTCGACACTTGTAAATAACTTACTATCATTACCACATTCCTCGGCAAATTTTGAAAGAATTTTTTTCAGCAATTAACTTCATGAGAACAACTCAATGAAACAAATTAAATATAAAGGCAATAGCTGGATGATTGCATTCCAGTGAATTCATTAAAAATGATTTGTTGCTTTAGTTTTTCTGTTGACAAAAAAATTAAACGAAATTAAAAATTTAAAAAATGTGATCAAATGTAAGTTAGGTATGTAATAATAATAACTTGTTGAATTAAAATTTAATTGGAAAAAAAACTCTTGAGTTCAATGTTTTAAGCATATTATACAAACAAAAAACAAATAATTTTAAATCTGCCCAATTTTACTGGTCGGTATATAGATTTCTATTTTAGTGCATGTGGCCACATTGATTTATATTTGAGTAGGTATATCATTCCCGTTAAAGCCAGAATATAAAGCACAAATTTTTTGCAATAATGATTTGTTCCATTGTCCAGGATGTTAGTATGAACCCCTTGTTTAAGGCGAGAAGAAACTTGAGAAAAGAAAATACTATGAACTTTATTAAATGTATTAATAATTGATTGTTAAGGTCGTTACTTTGTGAATTCCATTACACTAAGGCATAAATTAAACATTTTGTCTAAATTTCATACTATATTATATACATATTAACCACGACTAGTTTTGTCTGTTAGGACATTATCATGTAAATATTCTCTTAAATTTATTTTAGTTCTTAGTACTCAATATTTCTATTTTAAATTTACTCTAATTGTACCTAATAATTTTCATTAGTTTTTACTGTTTTCCTGTTCTTTATATTTGCAGCTATTTCGAAGAATGGTCTTTTATCGACAAATATTCTCGTATGTATATTTTACCTCTACCCTTTTCTTGTAAGCGGATTTATTACTTTTCGTTTTCCTATATAAACGAGATTATAACCTACATTGTACTAGCTTGATACTGTCCTAACAGATGAAAGTAATCGCAGTTAATATGTAAAATAGTGTGAAATTTTAAACAGTGTTTTATTTATTCCTCAGTATAAAACATCACAGTTTCTGATGATAAAACTTAACCTCACCTCTTCCTGGCAGACAAGGTAACAGAAGAAAGGTGATCATCGAGAGCTAATTTTATATCGAACAATATACCTAAATGCTTAATTAATTCACTCTGGTGCATATAATCATTTTGCAATTTGTAATTGAAGATGGTTGCTTCAGTACTTCTGTAAAAGATATTTGTCAGTATATAAAGAAATATTTAGTGTACACCATTCTGATAAGCTCTAGATCAGCCTGAAGTGGATAGCAATCCTCTGAACTAGAAATTATTCCAAATATTTTTAAGTCGCTATCAAAAAGCAATTTTTCAAAAGATACAGGATATCACAAATAAAAATATTGAATAATAGGAATTAATTGACCAGCTATTGTGAAGTAACTACTGTGAATGTTAGATTAAGTAAAATGGAAAAATACAGTCAATGTCATTGAACTGAAATGAAGTTTCAAACGAAATTATGATTTAGATCATATGTGGGCAACAACAGGCCCGCTGTAAGATTTGATCCGGCCCGCGAGACATTGTATTATTTTATGTTTGATATCTATCGTTAAAAATTATGAACACTACTTTTAAACGCGGCCCGCGGACGTATTTGCACATTAAAGTTTGCCCATACCTGATTTAGACGATCAAAAGTTTTTGAGAAATCTGTATATAAACCATCAACAATCCCCAAAACGTCATTCTTCGCAATATATGAAAGGTTTCCCTACGAAAACTAGATGGCGCATACTGTTTCAATAGGTTGGAATATTAATAATTTTTTCTGTATCTATTATAGTGACCACAATTTTAATTATACACAACTTTATGGCGGCCCTTTAAGTCAATTTAAGTAGACACAAAGTTAATATTAAAGATATGGATAACCCAGTGTTTTCAGAAACTTTGTGTAATATCAAGGAAGAATTCGAAGACGACACTTATTTGGATAATAAAATATTTGTCAGCGAAACTATCGGTACTATAAAGAAGGAGGAATTAAATGAGTATAAAACAGATGATAAAATAACACTGGATCTAATAAGTACTGATGTTAAACAAGAATTATCATCATCTGATTTAAATCTATACAATATTAAAATAGAAGATGGAGTTGCTGACATAAAAGACGAATTCAATAATCAACTGTGTAAGTGTATATGTGATATGCTATCAAATGTTGGTATTTTATGCATGGTGAATATATTTAAATTTAAATCTATTCTAACAACGTCCATTCAAATTGACACTTCTTTTAAAGTATATTATCTATAATGTACTAATTTACATTTCAAATATAACTTTTTTAATTGGTCATATGTTTTGTATATTAATATAGTAGGCAATGTATTCGGCTGGAGATATGATAATGCACATTTTTTTAACAAATATTTGAAAACGGGTTTTGTTGAAAATAACTTTTTATCAAGTATAAATTGTAAATAACATACCTTTTTAAATATTGATAATAATTTTTAAAATAACGTTTAAAGTTCATTGCAGAGAACAAATACAACACATGTAAATGTGATATTACAGAATTGCTTATTATTAAAAATATTTTCAAAAATATTCCAAAATAGTTTTTTGTTCAAATAAAAGATTCTTCAAGTTTTTATAACATACATGCTTTCATATCTTTATAAAATATATATGATATTAAGTAAGATATTTACAGCTTTTAAGAATTAAGTTTATCAATTGCTTACTTTCTTATTTAATTCAAAAATCATTTAGTAAAATTTATAGTGGTAATTTCAAATATATCATGTGAATATTTTTTTTTGACAGTTTGTAACAACTGTAAGGAATATTATCGAGAATATTGTTCCAAATGTGATATGCTCATATGTATTTTAAATGGAAATGTTCTTAATAATAGAGACCAAAGCGAGATACCAACAGGTGTTCTAGAAATTAAAGAGGGATTATTTGGAGCCATTGGCATATTTGCTTTAAAAACTATACCTAAAGGTGTGAAATTCGGGCCTTTCACTGGGTTTAGTACCTTGGAATACCCTTGTAGGCTAAAAGGAGGAAAATTTGTAGTCAACAATGATAAATTAGACACCTTAAATTGGATGCAATACATCAATTGTGCCAGGAATGTTTCCGATCGAAACGTATATGCATTTCAATATGAAGATGATCTATATTATAGTAGTATTGGTGAAATCCAGGTAGGGGAAGAATTATTGGTGTATTTTGGTGAAGAATATGAAGAAAGTTTGAATAACAATGTAGAAATAGATTTTACACCTCATGTAGAAAAGGATGTCAAAAATGTATTTGCCTGCACTTATTGTGGTCTTGGATTTAGCTTGAAAGTATATTTGGTTGAACACAAAACTATTTGCTCTAATGGAATGAATGGAAACTTTGAAGGTATGCAGTCAATAAATTTTTCTTTAAATGAAATCGTCCTCAATTACTCAATTATTACTGGAAACTTATAGATTAATCACATGTTAAAGATTCAATAAGGCTTGTTTTAAGTACTTTCTGTATAAAAAGTGCATTATATTTTCAGTTTATTTTTAAAGCAAGTGTAGTCTTTATTACAACAATTGTGCCTATATTTGTAACATTACCGATACAGACATACAGAATTTAATCTTGGCTGATACCTTGTCTAGTTTATTTTTTTTTATTCTATATTCACATCACTGTCTTTCTTCTTTTTGATAATTAAATTTTGTTTCCTTGTTTGTATTTCTTGCAACATAGATTTTAGTTATAGTGTTTGAGTTCAATGAGCCTTTATTTAATTTTAGAGCTTGCACAATGCCCATTTTGTAAAATTTACCTGGAGAAGAAAGAATATCTAGAGTATCACAAAATTTACTGCTGCAAAGGAAATGCAAAGTAAGACTAATTTATTATTATTAAAAAAATGTAATAATTTAAGATTCATGTCTTGATTGGAATTAAATTACATTGGGAATATCTTGGGGATTATAGTGTTTGTGTTAAACAGGCAGAAAGGCATCCATTTGAGCATTAATATGTATACAATGTTTTGTAATTTATCAGAATTACTCTAACATTAATAAATTATATTCGGAAAGCACCTTGGAATCCATAAGAGCCTTTACTGCTATATAATTGAATTTCTTTAATACTTTTTAGTACTTTATAATTAATGAATCGAAGTTATTAACATTTTCTATGCTTTATCCTCAAGAATTTTCAATCGATTGTGGTTTATATTTGCTTGATAAGCATACACATCAACCATATTTTGATATAAGCTCAGTGATGATCAAGATTGTATGAGGAAGTCACAAATAAGTGGCATTTGATCGTATTTTATTTGAGAACTTATTCATAACAGATTTACTTGTTTTCAGGTCATGCGTACTTCCTGCATTGGATAATCATGACTTGCAAGAAGAGAGCCTTTCACCTGTATCAAGCAAATGCATAAAGTTAAACCTGATACAATGTAAATGCATAGGTGATAATTGCATGGGGTGTGAAGACACTTCAAACAGCAAATTAAATTCACAAGGACACATAAAGGCCGAACATGTTAAGGAAAATGATTTTAATTGCATGGAGTGTGAATACCAGACAAATAAAAGGTTCAATTTAGAAAGACACACAAAAAATAAACATCTAAAGGAAAGCAATTATAGTTGCATGGCGTGTGAGTACAGAACAAGGAGTAAGTCACGTTTAAAAACACATATAGAAAATAAACATATCAAAGATATTTGTTTCAACTGTTTGAAGTGTGAGTACAAGACAAACACCAGGGCAAATTTAAAAATACACGTAAAAACTAAACATCTTCAAGAATACGATTACAATTGTGTGGAGTGTGAGTACAAGACTAACATCAAAAGAAATTTACAGGCACACGTAAAAGCTAAACATCTTAAGGAAAATGATTTTAATTGCACAGAATGTGAATACAAGACAAATAACAAGTTTAATTTAGAAAGACACGTAAAAAGTAAACATCTTGAAGCGCGTATTTTTAATTGCATGGAGTGTAAGTACAAGACAAGCAGCAAGTTGCATTTCAAAGCACACATAACAAATAAACATCTTAAAGAAAATGATTTTAATTGCACAAAGTGTGAGTACCAGACAAACACCAAGATAAATTTAAAAATACACATACAAACTAAACATCAAGAATATGATTATAACTGCATGGAGTGTGAATACAAGACAAACAAGAAGTTCAATATCCAGAGACACATAAAAACTAATCATCTTAAAGAATACAGTTATAGTTGTATTAGGTGTGAGTATAAGACAAATAAGAAGCTCAATTTACAAAAACACATAGAAACTAAACATCTTGATAACCATAAGTTTAGTTGTGAGGTGTGTGAATACAGAACAAATTATAAATCAAAGTTAGAGACACATGTAAAAGGTAAACATCATAAAGAGACGATTATAATTGCATGAAATGCGAGTAAAAGACAAGTATTGCAAAATCGGTTGAATAGGCACATTAGTGTTGCCAACTATACTATAATTATGGCATGCATACTGTGCTAAAATTTTATTAATGTTAAAAATTCTATACTAGTTCTGAAAACAACATGATACAGAAGTTAGTTTTTGTACCACGTTAAAGCAACACGGTGAACTAATCATGGGAAAGACATTTGTGGAATCTGTATTTTAAGTAACCGTTAATTGCTATAGGGACAGATGTTGCTCATACTGCACTTATCAAATTATATCGCAAATAAATTTAAAACGTCAATCACTAACATTATTAATATATTTTATTCTGTATTATTTGTACATTGTAATATCAATTATGGGAATTTCAAGGTAATCCATGTTTATTTTATGTTTTGATCAATAAGGTTGATATATAACCCCTTTCCACAATTAACTTTTGTAAATTCTGTATACGCATTTCGACAACCAAGTTGTCATCATCAGCAGATAATTTCAAAGTGCACTGATGTGCACTGTCAGACAGTGCACATCTTGGTTTTGAACGGTGTGGATCGCGTACGGAGTTTGTTTTTCGTACAATTTTTTCGCCGTATTTTACCAGGTGCGACACTTTGAAATTATCTGCTGATGATGACAACTTGGTTGTCGAAATGCGTATACAGAATTTACAAAAGTTAATTGTGGAAAGGGGTTATATATCAACCTTATTGATCAAGTCAATCAACCACAGGCTCCATCAAATTCAACTTTATTTTATGTGTTCATTTATTTAAAAATATCCAATTATGCAGGTGAAGGAAGTAATATCTAGATGTCTAGTGATAGGAGTAGCACTTCCCAAACAAGCAAGCTGAACAAGTTTAAGAAAATAATACATACGTAGCCTACTTGCGAGATATTTCAAAAATTAACATCTTTCATGATAGTTTTTTTGTTTTGACACCGTTAAGCGAGGTAGATGGCAATGCCTTATGCAAATATTACAGAATTATTTAATTTTAAAAAGAATTCTGCACAAAGAAAATATGTTAGGTTTCGGACGGCGAAAATTTTATGACAGTCTTAAATGACTATTGAAAAACAACTTCCAAATTTATATGAAATGAAATACGTATGCAACTCGTTTCATTTGTGTTTCTCACAAATAACCGATATATGAAATTATTTTAAAACGAGTTTTTTTGTAATGTGAAATTAAACATGATACTTCGTCCTTCGCAAACTCGATGGCTATCCATTCGCAGTGCAGTAAAGAGGATTTTAGAATATGGTCTACTGCAGTTGTATTTTATAACTGTCGTAAGTGAAAATAATGCAACTAATATACTTTAGAAACTAACTAATGCTCCAAGCTCCAACAAAATTATCTTCATTTTTTAGATTCTGTCTTACATCTTTATAATAATTTCAATTGACCAAAATTATATGTTATGTATACAATGTTTGTATTGCATTAAGAATATTATGTAAATGCTTTCTAAAACATTATTACATAGTAGGAACTGGAAAATACTGATTTTAATAATCCACATTATTTACCACTTGAAGATATATATTTTGGCGGAAATGTGGCACCATCATTAAGGCTGTTAAATATTAATGCTGATTAACTGCATTACTTAAGGATCCGTTGCTTGGGTTCTTATTTAGAATGTTGCAATCAGATTATTTCATATTTTCCCTTAAAAAATAATCCTATACAAATCCTTTCATTCATAAATCTAATTACAGATAAAAATGCGACTATAAGTTTTTTTTTTTTTTTATTGATGTCGCATAGCCTTTTTGGAATCAGATTTTGACACCGAATGTAAGTGGAGGTTCTTGCATTATAACAGGGACCTGCAAAAATTCTGTAGCAATGTAAAAAAGTTTTGGATAACATTAAAATCACTAACTATTGAAGGCAGTTCATATGCTTTATCAATTTTGTCAACATTTGTAAATAACTTACTGTCATTACCACACTCATCAGCAAATGTTGAAAGAATTTTTTCAACAATTAACCTCACAAGAACGAGGAAAAGAAACAAATAAATAGACAACAGATTAAACAATTAACAATTTACTTAAAAATGAGTGCTTTAGTTTCCCTATCGTTAAAAAAATAACTTCAGAAGTTATCTATAAAAATGTTAAAGCATGATAAAATGAATTAGGTATGTATCTAAGTATTACTTTTGTATGTATGTCTCTTTTGGCTACAAGTTTATTTAAAGTCATAATTTTCTGTAATATTTAACTTGTTGAACTAAAATTTAACTGAATAAAAACTCTTTGAGTTTAATTTTTTAAGTTTATACTTAAAAAAGGAGTCCTAAAAAAATAATTTTACATCTATCGAATATTACTCATTGGCGTATCGATTTCTATTTTACTCAACGTGACAACACTGAATTGTTTTCCAGTACATATACGAGTTTTATTAAGACAGTAAAATTAGGCAAACTTTTTGTAATAACAATCTTTATTGGCCAGGATATTAGTTTGCAGATAGATGCTTGAATATCCTCATGAGAGAATTTGGGAACCACAATGTTAAACCTGCTGTTGGATAAATTGAAAGAAGCGGTAGTTCGCAAAAAATCTATGAAGACGATTTTGAAATATTTTGCAAAACCTTCGTCAATTCGCTGAGGATCATTATATGTCCTTTTCAAAAATAAAATATCCAGGAATGTTAAATTTTATTTTCTAATGCAAATATGTACAATAAACTTTTCAGATAGTTTATAGCCATGTTACGAATCCCATATAGTTAAATTTATCATTTAAATATTCAGGGTTAGATATAAAGATTTCAACTTTGAAAGTATTTAATCACTAAATATATAAGCGAAAACAAATTAATGTCTAACATGTTATCCTCAAAAGACATGCCAGGCAAATTAAAAAAAAGTGTTAATTCTCTATACTCTTACTGATTTGTAATCATAATAAAGAATTTATAACCCATCCTAGCATGCCAGTCTTCAATATACATTATAAAAATCATCATATTATCTTCGTATTATTAACGGTTCCATGTTGTGAGCGTTCAGATTAAAATGCTAGCATGAAAAACGAAATAAAAATATTCCATGTTGGGGTGAGTCAAATTATTAACAATAATGCTATGCATGTCACAAATAAATGAAGTAGATGGAGTAATGGCCTAGCTCTAACCTTGCAATTAAAAATTAAACTGACATGTACAAAGTTAAAAAAAAATTAATTAAAAGAATACAGTCGTGTTCAAAATTTTATTTGCCTAAATTAAATGAAAAGAAAGCTAAATATGTGTGTGTGTATATATATATATATACACGCGCACATACACACACACATATATATATAATATAGTATATATGAAGCTGTAAATATGCTTCGACGACCTGAAACATATTTACTGCGTTATGCAGTATGGAAACAGAGGACTGATTTTTTTTCTTCTTAAAATTTGTTTATTTTAATTTTTTATATTTTAGTTTTGCTGGTAGTGGTTTATTTCCTACATCGTAGTTTGCTCTATGATCATATCAAAAACAGTAATAACAGAACATATGAAGATAGAAAATTGATAGATAATTTTCAAGCATTTATAGATATTCTTCTGAAAACATTTTATTAGGCATATCTGTAAATAATACAAACAACTGTTATAAACTTATTCCTTCAACTAGAATGTCTAATAAATGTGTGCAAATCTACTATTTAATTAACTTGTATTTGCTTTCTAGCATTGTCTTCATATGATAACACTAAAAGTGGTGCAAGCATTAATTTTTAATATTTACTGTTATCAACTTGAAATATATTTTCATTAATATTATAAATTATTGAATGACACAATAATATACTGAAGCTCATATTCAATTTCCTACTATTTCTGAGGGTACATCTCCACAACTCATTACAGATTTCCATCTCAATAAATATATTTATTTATTTTCTACTTCTGTCAGAACTTTTATTGTATTGGCCTCCTCTTGAGGCCCGTTGTTCCTGGTCATAGCCATGAGTTTTCTTTTCTTTTTGGGATTTCCACTCGACAAAAATACATTGTTATTCTTCCCTCATCTTACGCCTTTACAAATCATATAATTTTATTACATTTTCTTATTACTCATGTACTAACTAGATTTCTTTCTAATTAACGTGACCTCATTGTTATTGTATTTTTATTTTCTGCTAGACAGTAAGTTGACTATGCGGTTTTCTCGGTTTGGTGTGAATTTACTGTATAAGTTTTTTGAATGCATTATAAATTTAACCTAACAAAAGTACGTATAATTGAAACATTTTTAAGTTATTAACATAAACGTCAAACTCCTTTCAGACTAACTTCAGTTAGAACATTTGGTCTACAATATAATCACTGCTATTGCTTTCAAAAAATCTAATAATAATTGTGAGCCCAAACTTCATAAAATATGATAGTGATTATGTTCGTCATTAAAATTTTAACCTCAATAACGTTATTAAGATAACACTGCTAACAAATTTTTATAAAATCAAATAAGACATCGAAAGTCGTTCATAAGGATATACGAAACTTCACTATTAGACGTAGATGGTGCAAATTTTACCTTTATATTGACTATTACAGACAATTTGCTTTATGCGGCCATTATAGTTTTGGTTAGAGTTCCATTATGGACAATTAAATCTAGACAAGGGGTTAAAATTATAGATATGGATAACGCGATATTTTCAGAAACTTTGTGTAATATGAAGGAAGAATTCGAAGATGACAGTTACCTGGATAATAAAGTATTTGTTAGCGAAACTATCAGTACTGTAGATAAGGAATTAAATGAATATATAACGGATGATAAAATAAAACTAGATCTTATAAGTACTGATGTTAAACAAGAATTATCATCATCTGATCTAAATCTAAACAACATTAAAATAGAACACGATGCTGTTGATATAAAAGTCGAATTCAATAATCAACTATGTAAGTATATCAGAGGTAGTTTCAGTACAGTGGAAATATTTAAATCTAAATATATCCTGACAATGTGAATGAAAATTCACATCCCTTTTAAAGTAAATTATTTGTGATATAATGTAATACAGTTGCATTTAAAATTAAATTGGTTTTAGTTGAACATACAGTCATGTGCACGAAATGAACAGTCTTAAATTAATACTTATAAATAACATTTATGACGGGCTATTCTGATGCAGCTATATTAAAATTATTTAAAATCCCTGAATTTATATGGTTTGAGGTAAAGTACCGAATATAAGGGGAATTACTAAGTTTTCTAGTCATGCGCCGTTATTAGCCTATGCATTAAAATAGCAGGACCATTGCTGGCGACACCAAACGCAGAAGTATAAAGTTCTGTCTGTTGTAGAATAATTCAACAATTTTTTATTCACCCAATTCTGATGTAATGTAGGCTGAATAAAACATTGTTAATCGGCAAAATGAGCAATTTTACTCGATCTACCTAATAGAGGTCAAAGCTACAAGTTTATACAAAATACGCTCTCATGTTCTGCAAAAATGATTGCAAATGCTAAGAACTGGAGAAAAGTGAAAGAAAATTGTGGTGGAAAAAGGAAAATTAGCCCTAGAGAAGACAGGAACATAACTTGTGCAAAGAAGACACTGTTCATAAGTTCAACTGCAATTAAAAGTGACTTACACCTTTGTATAAGAACATCCACTATTAAACTAAGATTGTTTCAAGGAAAGTTGCATGCAAGAAGGCCTAGGAAGGTGCCATTATTAAATGACAGGCAAAATACAAAGTAGATTGTCGTTTGTTCATGAACATGTACAATGGGACGAAAAAGTGGCGTAATGTACTGTAGTCTGATGAATCGAAAATAGTTTTATGTAATTCCGGTGCATACCAACAACATGTACAAAGACTGCCACTGACAACATTTCAAGACCAGTATATCAAAGAGACGGTAAAATTTGGAAGCTCACGCATCATGCTTTTCGTGGTATACCGTAGACCCTTTACATAAGATAGAAGGCATAATGAATGCTGATGTCTATGTGATCATATTACAAACTGCGCTTCTACCATATGCAGAGAAAGAAATGCCACTAAGATAGTGGTACATGCAAGATAACGATCCGAAGCATGTTTCTCATAAAGCGAAAACTTGGTTTCGTGATAATAAAGTTCATGTTTTGGGTTGACAGGCACATTTGCCAGACCTAAACTCCATTAAAAATTTATGGATGCGGTTGTAAAAGACTACATCTGCTGCTAAGTCCCGAAATTTTGATGATCTGTAGAGAATATTCCAAGCCGAATTGCAATCAATTTCAGTAGAGACAATAGGCAACTGATGAACTCGTTGCCCCGCAGGTGTCAATAGGTAATAAACAATGAAGGTCAAGAAACAAAATATTAAGTGTTTCAATCCATTTAACTAAGTAAAAATGATATTTGGTTAGTATTTTGGCATGACTGGTATTTTAATGCACAATTATTTTATTTGTCCTTGAATATAAACAGTTTCATTTTCTCTTTGGTATTAAGAAATCTATTTATTTATTGTTATAGTTATGTAACATGTTGGAATAAAGAGTTCAATAAATTCAAATTTATTTTAACGTATAAATTGATATTTCAGCAAATTTAAGACCACTACTATTTCCGTGCACGTGATTATATTTCGTATATTTACGTAATATTTTGCATTATCATTTCTTTTGCAGAAAAAAAAATATCTTTTTCACAAATATTTGAAAATCAGCATTTTTAAAGATATGTGTTTCATAAATTTTAAATAGCATTTTTTTTAAAAACTGAAAATAAAGGGAGTTTTAAAGTAACATTTAGAGTTTACTACGTTGCAAAGAACAAATAAAATCTACATGTAAATGTAGTATTACATAATATCTTATCATTCCAGTATCTTCAAAGACATTTATTCCAAAATTGTCCTTTATTCAAGTTCGTTATCTTCTGGAAAATTCTTAAAACTGTAATTATGTAGTACATTATAACATATATGTTTTTTATGTATATGGTATTAAATAAGACGTTTATAGCTTTTGATAAGCAATCAATACATTATTGCTTATTTTATTATTTAATACAATAATTATTCAGTAAAGTTATTCACAATTTATAGTGGTAATTTTAAATGTATTTCATGTGAATATTTTTTTTGACAGTCTGTAACAATTGTAAAGAATATTATCGAGAATATTGTACCAAATGTGGAATGCTCATCTGTATATTAAATGGAAATGGTTTCAATAACAAAGAGGGAAAAAAGATACCAACAGGTGTTTTAGAAATTAAAGAGGGAATGTTTGGAGACTTTGGTATATTTGCTTTAAAAACTATACCTAAAGGAGTAAAGTTTGGACCTTTTACTGGATTTAGTACCTCGAAATGCCCTTGGAAGTTTAAAGGGGGAAAGTTCGTAGTCCACAATGATAAATCAGACTTATTAAATTGGATGCAGTATGTCAATTATGCGAGGAGTGTTTCTGATCAAAACTTATGTGCATTTCAATATGAAGATGATCTATATTATAGCAGCGTTTGTGAAATCCAGGAAGGTCAGGAATTATTGGTGTATTTTGGTGAAGAATATGAACAAAATTTGAATAATAGAATGGAAATGGATTTTATACCTCATATAGAAGTGGATACCAAAATTGTATTCGCTTGTACCTATTGTTGCCTTGGATTTAATTTGAAAGCATATTTGGTTGAACATAAAACTGTTTGTCCAACTGGAACTAATAGAAACTTCGAAGGTATGAAAACAAGAAAGTTTCTCTTAAACCATTAAATAAGAACTTCCTTAATTATTACTGCAAAGTTATAGATTAAGTGTATGTGGTACTTCAATAAAGCTTCTTTTGAATACTTTCTGAATAGATATTTAGTTCCATTTAAAAAATTCTATTGTTTTTTTAATTTTCCTTTAAACCAAATGCACGCTGAATTCTGATACCGTATTATGTCCGTTTTTTCTATTTCTTCCTTTTAATAAATATATTGTGTTTCCCTATTGTTATTGCCTTGTAGCATAACTGAGTTTAATGAGTTTGCTTTTCTGCTATTTTAGAGCTCGTGCAATGCCTGTTTTGCAAAATTTATCTGGAGAAAGAAGAATATCTAGACTACCACAAGATTTACTGCTGTAAAGGAAATGCAGAGTAAGACTTAACTTTTTCTTGTATATTAGATAAATTTAATATATAATATTAAATAATATAATATTGTGTAAAGTAATATATAATATGTAAAATGAAATTGAACTGCATTAGAATTCTTTTGGGGATTATATATTTAAGTGCACTGAAAGGCATCGATTTGGACATTTAATGTATGTCATGTTTTGGCGTTCATTGAAACCACTGCAACTTTTATTAATTAAATTTCAGAATAGGTGTTGGCATCTGTAACAGGCTTCTTTACCATATTATTGAGTTTCTCTGATGCTTTTAAATTCTGTGTTGCGAAATACTTCTGTTTTTTTTTAATTATTCTGTAGTGTTCATATTGGAAAGTAAAAGCAAGGCATGTCCATTGTTAGTGCGATTTCACAGACGAAGTTAACAGCAAAGTCGAGGCTATCAATTCTTTGACAGTTCTATGAACCTGTTGAATGGTACTGTGCCGATTGCAGAGCCCCAATAGATGGACTGGTATTATTTTGTTTTCCATTACTGTAGTAGTAACAGTGATATTTTTAGAGTAGACATTATTTATTTAGTTTTCTTGATGTAAGTAATTATCATCACATCAACCATATATTATGTATCTACATTATTTTGTAAATAAATTGATCGATTATCATTATTGATTACTTTTAATCTAACGGGCCATCCAATGGGGATTTTCGAACTTTAACAGTTGATAGCGGCCATATTGTTGAAGCTATATCCGTCGAATTGACTCATTTATTCGGTCTGTTTTGCCAAATCACCATGGATGGATATAGCGTTTAACAACACGAGCAAATGATAAAATTGTTTTATCAAAATGGGCGTTCTCTTCGGGCAACGTTCCTCGCGTTTCGCCCATTTTATGGTCGCTATAATCCTCCTAGCGAGAGGACTATTTGCAGTCTGGTGAATAAATTTGAGTCCACGGGTTCAGTAAACCAACACCCTTTCGACGACGAAATGCAAGATCTGCGGAAAACATCGCCGCTGTCCGTGAGAGAGTGCAGGAGAATCCGAGGCAGTCGATTTCGCGTCGCTCACGAGAACTCGGTCTTTCGCAGACCACAACATGGCGAATTTTGCGTCGTGACTTGGGCCTGCACCCGTACAAAATTTAACTGACCCAGGAGCTGCGTGTTCGCTCAATGGGTCCTGGAGCAGTTTGAAACTGACCCCAGTTTTCATCAAAAAATCATCTTCAGCGATGAGGCCAATTTTTGGATGAATAAGTATGTCAACAAACAAAATTATCGAATTTGTAATGATACCAATCCACATGAGATCCAAAAGCGTCCAATGCTTTCCCAAAGTCACTGTTTGGTGTGGATTTTGTGTTGGCAGCGGCATCGGTTCATATTTCTTTGAGAACGACGTTGGCTAGGCCATCACCGTCAACGGCGAGTGCTATAGGTCGATGATTACCAACTTCTTTTGGCCTGAATTGGATGATATGGACACCAACGACATGTGATTTCAATAGAATGGCGCTACGTACCACACAGCTAATGCCACATTGAACATTCTGCACGAGCCATTTGAGGGCATGGTCATCTCACGTGGAGGTGATGTGAAGTAGTCACCGAGATCATGCGATTTGACCCCGTTAGACTTTTTCTTGTGGAGTTTTCTTAAGTCGCAGGTCTATGCGAATAAGCCACAAACCACAGCGGCCCTCAAAGCCAACATAACCCATGCCATCGGTCAAATTCAGCCTGATTCCAGAGCCCAACCAATCATGGAAAATTGGACATTACAGATGCGCGTCACCCAGCGAAGCCGGAGCGGACATTTGCACGATGTTATATTCCATACATAATGGCATCGACATACCTTTCAAACGAATGAAAAATTTCGATGATATCTCACACACACTTTGTTTTATTTAAATTTAAATATAGAAAGCGCTAATGAAAGACCTGTTATATCATTTTTCTGTTTAATTTAATCATTTTTAATTTTGACCATGGCTTTTACTTATTATTAAAAGGGAAGTAACATACTCTGTTATATTAAATGTTTTATGCGTAATGGAAAAAAGGAAAACTGATAATACCAATAATATAAAAAATTAATAAATAGATCATACCCCATATAGCATAGGAAATTAAAAGAAATTATTATATTCAAATTTAGCACCAAAATGATGATTTATCTGGTAAATTTGACGATGTAAATGTGGCTTTTTCATTTTCTTCTCCTGCTTTAAAAATAGACTTGCATTTTTAAATTGGCTGTTTTAGATAGACGATTGATATTTGTTTGAAAAGGGGTTATATATGTCATACATTTCTTAGAATGTCCAATATAATTTGATAGACACTTAATAAAACTATTGTATGTAGAAATCAGAAATAAGTGGCATTTGATCTTGTTGTTTTATTTGAAAATTTTTTCATAACAGGTTTTCTTTCTTTTAGATATTGTGTACGTCCTGCACTGGATGATCATGCTTTGGAAGAAAAAAGCCCCTCACCTGTAGTAAATAAATCAAAAAAGTTAAAACTCGCTCAGTGCAAATACATAGACGACTCTAAAAAGTACACACAAATTATAGAAGAGAAAAGTTTAAACTCACATCATAAAGGTAGACAGTTTAAGTGTTTGATGTGCAAGTGTCAAACAAACAGCAAACACCATCTAAAATCACATGTAAAAACAAATCATCTTAAACAATATGATTATAATTGCATGGAGTGTGAGTACAAGACTAACAGCAAGTCCAGTTTAAAAGCACATATCAAAACGATGCATCTTAAAGAATACGATTATAATTGCATAGACTGTGGGTACAAGACAAATAGCAAGTTCAATTTACAAGCACACATAAATGCCATACACCTTAAAGGGAACGATTTTTGTTGTATGGAGTGTGAATACAAGACAAACAACAAGGTCAATTTGGAAAGGCACATAAAAACTAAGCATCTTCAAGAATATGATTACAGTTGCACGGAATGTGAGTACAAAACAAGCAGCAAGTCACATCTAAAAACACATATAAAAAATAAACATCTTAAAGAAAATGATTTTAATTGTACAAAGTGTGAGTACCAGACGAATGCCAAGATAAATTTAAAAATTCATATAAAAAGTAAACATCTTCAAGAATACGATTACAATTGCACGGAGTGTGAGTACAAGACAAACCTCAAGAGAAATTTGCAAATACACATAAAAACTAAACATCTTAAAGAATACAGTTATAATTGTACGGAATGTGAGTATAGGACAAGCACCAAGTTCAATTTGCAAATACATATAAAAGCTAAACATCTTAAAGAAAATGATTTTAATTGTACGAAGTGTGAATATAAGACAAACACGCAGCAAAAGTTAAAAATGCACATGAAAACTAAACATCTTAAACAATACGATTATTTTTGCATGAAATGTGAGTACAAGACAAACAACAAGTCTAACTTAGAAATGCACATGAATATTAAACATCTTAAACAATACGATTATATTTGCATGAAGTGTGAGTACAAGACAAATACCAAGTATTACTTTGAAGTGCATATGAAAACTAAACATCTCAAAGAATACGATCATAATTGCCCAGAATGTGAATATAAGACAAACAGCAAGTCAAATTTAAAACGGCACATGAAAACTAAACATCTTAAAGAATAAGATTATAATGGCATGAAGTGTGGCTAAAAGACGAAAATTGAAAATTTAATTGGGAGAGGCACATGAAAACAACTCATTGAAATGGTTGTTTTAAAAGGCGCGGACCATAAATACTAGATGAACTATAGATTAAATGTAGAAATACCCATGAATAAAAGTGAAATAAAAGATGAAGCTGCATGTGCTGAACAACTTGCTATGTGGCCTGTTCCAACAAGTAAGAAGATAACGTTAGCATTCTGAGAAATCCTGACATGAAGTGGTGCCAGAAAATCAATTGTCAGAAACACTCAGAAAATGTTATAATTCTTTAAGGCAGTAAACTAGATGATTCTTTAAGAAAAATATAATATTATGAATGGTCATTAGTTGTGTGTCAAATGAAATATATAACATATAATTAAATCATCTGAAACATACATATGCCCTTTTTCTTTTTAAGTAAGTTTCACATAATTTTCCTGGTTTTAAGACTAACCAGTTTCTCTCTTTTTTGGAATGTAAGTAATAATAACTTATCACCTTTGTTACCTGTGTTAAGACAGCTGGAAACCTTAAAAATCGAACATTATCTCTCAGTTATCATGTCACACATAAAATTTAATAATATAACAAATATATACATATATATGTATATATATAAATCTATTACAGTATGAAAAGACAGCATTTTCTTTATTTGAGGTTACAACAATTTCAATTACAAAATTTAGCATATATATGTCTAAACACTTCGAAAATAATGGTAGGAATTGAAATTTTATGAACCTCAACAAATATGGCCGACAAATTACGACATCGTTCTTAAATGGTCTATCGAATTTTATTTGTGGTTATAAACTATGATGGCAGACAAAAAGCTAAATTGAAGTTAACCAAAACATATGACGTGAGGTGATATGCTTGCGCTATCTATTTACAATTGCTTTCTAATTATATGGAACCCAGAGTTGCCAACATTACTGATTTATTCGTAGATCTAGGGAGTTTTCGGGACCTCTGTGGATTTCTATATTTTGTCTCTAACTTCGGATTCTTCATTTTCGTTTCACTAAATTAAATAAAAAAACATTTTTTCCTATTAAATAATAGATTGAAATACGAGAAATCTAGAAAATCCGACAAATAATTTTCTTCAAATATGTCACTTACTATAGATTTTCCAAATCAGTGAATCGACATATTAATTTGGACATAGCATAAAAAGGGAGATTGTTGTCGATTACAGATTTAGATTTCACAAGTAATTTTCAAGAATTTCGGTTTGGTTGGACCTCAGATCTTAAAACTGGTTGATTTTGTATTAATATTACCTCACAGAAGTGTCAATATTGAATGCATGAAAAGTACTTAACAAAAAATGTGAATGGAAAACAAATTTAGAAAAACAAGAATTTTTTAATTCGGAAGAAAATAAAATCGAACACTAATATGGACACTACTCTGTAACATATTACTTTATCATATTTCTATTAAATAATGGTTTTTATATTTACCAAAATCAAATTTGACTAGTTGCTATTGAAAAGAATATACTACTGACTTTTCTACAGATATAAATATCCGTCTATGGATTCTTTTATAGTAAAACTACAGATTTTTACCCTCATTGGGTTGGCATCACTGAAGGAATTACTTATTTAATATACAGTGCCCTGGCGAAACAAAAAAAATAATTTATAAAATTACCAATATATACATTTTAGTTATAATAAAAGCATAATTGTCGGCAGTAACGAAGTTTTCTCATAATAGTGTAATATAAGGTGTAACGGTACAGGTTAGCATTACACATTAATAAATAGAGATAGTTGTATACTGTAATGACGACGTGTAGCCAGATGTAGTTATGATTAAATATATTATACCAAATACAAGTGTATGATCTATAAATATAAACTTAAAGCTACAAATTAAATAATAAATGTCTAAGTGATATGTCATACCCTAAAGGTAGTTCTTGTGAGGTCGAGGCTAAATGTAACTATTTGCAAGAATTATCCGTTAGTGGACATGTTTATACTTTACAGGGATCGAGGTTGGTGCAGCAAAAAGAAAGGTGGAAGCCGAAACAAATATATTAAAGCATGGTACTTTAATTCGATTTAGTTGGGTTTCCCTGTTGTATAGATCCGCCGAGGGTTTATTGAAATCACCGAGAATAGATGAGATAAACGCCAGTAGACCTCAGTGTCTGGTAGAATCAAATACGTTGATTAAATCACGTAAAATGACGCTGAATGAAAATCAACAACTGCACAACCCAAGATTACATCGCAATGCCACCCCTATGCTTGATGTAACAAGTAAAATTATTTTTATTTTAGAAAATATTTGAATTTAAAAATGTACTTTTCCTCTTAATGGAATCTATTCCTTAAGCAAGAGCTAATCATTCTGAAGAAGAGAGTTTCATAAGAATTTCGGATGAATGGAGGATAGGTAAATATCATTTCATATTTAAATATGAAATACAAAGTTTTCGTTACTAAGTTTTAAAAATGAAAATACGAGATATATTTGTTTACAAATGTTTATAAGTTAAGTAGTTAATTTAATTATGTGTTCAACTAATTTATATGTTGAATATTTTTATTGTAATGTTTTCAAAAAACTACTGCTTTTACAATAAGTGCTAATTTTAAGTAAAAATGGAACATTATTACAAGAAATACAGGTAAAATGAGCAAAATTCAATGAACATATTTTTTCTAACAATTTGTTTATAAAATTTGCCGAACAAGGAAATATACGCTATACACATGAAAGACAGCATGGATAATAAGCAAAGCTTCTGTTTATAGTTATATTCTACATTTCTTTATTGTATAAATTATCCTATAAATCTTTTTTCTAATTTCTGGAGACGGTGGCTAAAAGATATCTTTTAAAAAGTGTGTCTGTACACAAATTATAGAGCAGTCCCACAATGGAAAAACTGCAATTAGATATTAAAGAAAAACTTCAAGAAATATATTAAAACATCAAGTAATGTGATATAAATGTTAGCTCAAAATAGATTTCAAGGGAATTGTTTTTTAAAAAAATAACATTATTTAATTGAAAATATAATGCGCCATGTTAATAAATTATCTTAAATTTATACCACACTTATATTTTTATTTAAAAATTAATTTGCCATTGTGCAACTGCAAATTTTTATATAAAAATATAAATCGATATAAGAATAAAAATTTAAAATTGTGTGAATAATTATATTAAATAAGTTTCCGTTTCTGTCAATAGATGGCGATATTAACGTAGAACCATATAATACATTGTACTTTTACATGTGACAAATTGTAAATATATTCATACAATACAGACATTTGTGAAAATAATTTTCTTTATTTGAAATTTTAAAAATACCCATTAATTCATATTTTAAGCAAATTTTCCCAAACAAAACCAGATGACTTAAAATTTGTTTAGTTGGTTTTCAACATATAAATAGATTATTACAGATAGTGTTTTCGCAGACAGATGATAGTTCAGTTCTTTTAATTCCAAGAGTAATTGTTGAAGTTAGAGATGGATAACGTAATGTTTTCAGAAACTTGGAGTAATGCGAAGGAAGAATTCGTAGACGACAGTTATCTAGACAATAAAATATTTGTCAGCGAAACTATCATTAGTACAAATACTGAGGAATTAAATAAATATATAACAGATGATAAAATAAAACTGGCTCCAATAACTACTGATACTAATCAAGAATTATCTGATTTAAATCTAAACAACATTAAAATAGAACATGATGTTGCTAATATAAAAGTTGAATTCGATAATCAACAACTATGTGAGTATATGTGTGATATATCATACACCAGTGATAGTTTCTGCACAATGAAAATATTTAAATTTAAATATATTCTGATAATATCCTTGAAAATTCACACCATTTTTAAAATAAATTATTTATGATGTACTGTAATCAATTTGCACAGCAAATTGCATTTTTTTAGTTGGATATATGCTTTGCATAGTTAATGTGGTAAGCAATGTATTCTGCAAAGGAAATTGTAATGTATGTTTTTAACAATTATTTAAAAATCAATTTTGTTGAAGATATGTTTACGGAGTATAAATTGTAAATAACATATCTATTGAAATATTGAAAATAAAACGATTTAAAAAAAAAACACTTAAAATTCACATCATTGGAAAGAAAAAATAAATGACACTTGCAAATGTGACATTACACAATTTCTCGTCATTCCAGTATTTTCAAAAATATTTATTCCAAAATAATTCTTTGTTCTAATTCATTTGAACAAAATTTAATTTTTATTGTGTTTTCGTATCTCTATAAAATGAATTTTAAGTAAGACACATTTTAGTAGCTATAACTTGTAGCTTTGAAAAATTGAATACATCGATTGCTTATTTTATTAAATTAAAGTTTTTAATTATGTAATACATTATAATATGTTTGTTTTCATATCTCTGTAAAATGTATATGATATTAAATAAGACGTTTATAGCTTTTGATAAGCAATCAATACACTATTGCTTATTTTATTATTTAATACAATAATTATTCAGTAAAGTTATTCACAATTTATAGTGATAATTTTAAATGTATCTCATGTGAATATTTTTTTTGACAGTCTGTAACAATTGTAAAGAATATTATCGAGAATATTGTACCAAATGTGGAATGCTCGTTAGTATTTTAAATGGAAGTAGTCTTAATAACAGTGAGAGAAAAGAGATACCAACAGGTGTTCTAGAAATTAAGGAGGGATTATTTGGAGGCATTGGCATATTTGCTTTAAAAACTATTCCTAAAGGTGTAAAATTTGGACCTTTTACCGGATTTAGCACCTCGGAATATCCTTGGACGCTTAAAGAAAGAAAATTTGTAGTCCACAATGATAAATCAGACTTATTAAATTGGATGCAGTATGTCAATTATGCGAGGAGTGTTTCTGATCAAAACTTATGTGCATTTCAATATGAAGATGATCTATATTATAGCAGCGTTTGTGAAATCCAGGAAGGTCAGGAATTATTGGTGTATTTTGGTGATGAATATGAACAAAATTTGAATAATAGAATAGAAAAGGATTTTATACCTCATATAGAAGTGGATACCAATAGTGTATATGCTTGCACCTATTGTTGCTTTGGATTTAGTTTGAAAATATATTTGGTTGAACACAAAACTATTTGCCGTAATGGAACCAAAGGAAATTGTGAAGGTATGTGATTAAGAAGTTTTCTCTTGTTTAAATGAGAGAATTATTAATTATTACTGCAAACTTGTAAATAATGATGTGACATTTGATAAAGCTTATTTTGAGTACTTTCTTATTAGATACTTGCAAATCCGTTAAAAAAAAAGCATGTATTTATTATTTAAATGTATTTTTAAAGCAAGTGTATTCATTTTGTACTCTGGCACTTCTATGTGTATTTATACCATTACAGATATAGGCATACAGAATCTAATCTTAGCTGATACCTTCTTAAACTCATTTTTTATATTCCTTCTAGTTCCCTTCCTTCTTTTTTATCTATTGTTTGCTCCCCCTTTATTTTTTTTTCTTCTGAATTTTCCTTTGTCTTATTTCTCCTTTATTAATATCCATATATTTTTTTCAAATACTTTAAAACTATGTACATGGATTCTTTTAATATGTTTGCATTCTCTTATTTGCATTCCGATTTGTACTTTCTTGTAACCTAATCATTAGTTATAGTAATTGAGTTTAGTAAGAGGAAATTTATGCAATTTTAGAGCTTGTGCAATGCCCAGTTTGCAAAATTTACCTGGAAATGAAAGAATATTTAGAGTGCCACAAGATCTGCTGCTATAAAGGAAACGCAAAGTAAGACCACATTTTTCTATTATCAAATAGATTCAATAATTTAAGATTCATATCTACAATGAAATTGAATTACATAAGAAATCTCTTGGAAATTATAGTGTTTGCGTTGAAATAGATTGAAACTCATTAGCTTGAATGTCAATAACGTATATTATTTTTGTGTGTTTTGTCATTTATCAAAATCACCTTAACTTTTCTAAATTAAATTTGGATTGCTTATTGGTATACACAAAAGCCTTTTTTACCATATCAGTGAGTTTCTTTAATACTCTTCAATTTGGGGTTACAAAACACTTGTTTTTTTTTTTAAATTATTTAGTGTCGTTTGTATTGGGAAATGAAAGTGTTGGACTACATACATTGTCAATGTGAAGTGAGCCCAATCGAATGTTTGAAAGCAAATTACAAATTATGACCCACACAACTTTACATATCCTTATCTGTGTAGATATTTGTCACAAATTTTTGTTTACTTTTTTTGTTGTTTTGCTCTGTACTTTTATTGTGTTGGTTCCACGAGTATCAAGAGAAAGAGTAGCTCGCCCCAATAGAGCTTTGCTTGACAAAGTAAGGCTAAATATACGAGATTCCGCACGGTTCCCACGGGGAATGTTAACTACTTAATTACCACAAGGCCACATAAGTTTCGCCACGTTACTCCACACTTTAGTTTGATTAACGCGGGTTCTATGAGGGCACTGGATTCCGTACTCACACATATACATACATGCTAGTTGTGAGTGCCTGACGGAATTTCCACTTCTATTATGTAGCAATCATTTTTCGAATCTTTAGGCTATATTATAGCCATTGTCTTCAAAATACAAAAAAATAACAGCCTCTGAATATAATGAAAAAAATGTCTGATGTTAAGTATTAAGATAAATTAAGTAAACCAAAAAAAATAATTCAAAATTGAATAAAGCAAAAGAATTGAATTGAATCATTTATATATTTTAAATGTTTAGTTCGTCCTCCTCCACCTTTAACGGTCTGAATTTCTCTGGTTTCGAATGAACCAAAGTCATTAAGTCTTCCAAAAAGCTAAATTTTCACAATATATTCATTTTAATGACTGAATTATCAAATAAATTAAATCATTACACATCAAAAAAAGACATTTTCGCGTTTTTCTACAGTTTTTAAGCATTTACATCGCGTAAGTATCTTTCTTTCTGTTAAAAACTACTTTTCTTCCTCTTCTGCAAGAGAAGGAAGAATGTAAATTTGTTGACATGAACACAGAAGCTGTTATTTAATTTACTGCTTTATGGATCATTTACACTTTAACAATACCTTGCAAAAGTTAATTTCCAAGCACCCGCTTTGGACTACTTAGTATTCCAATGCCCTTTAGTGTATTATAATCATTGTTATTCCATGTTTGTTTGAGACCTTCAAACTACTCTAAATTTTTTTACCTTACCTCTAACACATCTGCGGAAATTTTGGTATTTAGTGCAGTTGTAAAAGTGGGTATAAAGCAATGTTTTATATATTAAACAAATAACAGCATAACTGTTCGAGTAAATATTAGCTAAACTATTCTAAGTTACGCAGTATTTAAATTTGTTTGATGTTTATTGCTTCAGCATAATTTGGAATATCTCTAGTGATCTCGGTAAGCATCTTTAGTGCTTCAGTACACTAGTAATCACACTTATGGTATTCATTAAGAATCACTTTCATTAACAGTTCTAGCTGTAAAAGAGTTAAAACTGGCATTTGATCTTTTTGATTTTATTTGAAAACCTATTTATGATAAATTCACTTATTTTCAGGCGCTATGCACTTCCTGTGCTGGACGACCATGCCTTAGAAGAAAAGAGCCTTTTATCTATAACGAACAAACGCAAAAAGGTTAGGTTCACGCAGCCCAAATACATAGACCACTCTAAAAATCGCACCAGGCATTGTGAGGTAAAAATGTTTAGGTGCCGAATTTGCTATAAAAGATTCAAGAAGAAAGAATCTCTCAAGTTACATGTGGAAAAAATTCATATCGCCAGCAAACATAATCATTATGCATGTTGCAATGAAGAGAAAATTTTAAACTCACCTTATAGAGGTAGACAGTTTAAGTGCTTGAAGTGCAAGTTTCAAACAAACAGCAAATACTATCTAAATTCACACGTGAAAACGAAACATCTTAAAGAATACGATTTTAAATGCATGGAATGTGAATACAAGACAAACTATAAATCAAAGTTTGAGGCACATCGAAAAACTAAACATCTTAAAGAATATAATTATAATTGTATGGAGTGTGAATACAAGACAAACCGTAAATTTACGTTTGAAATGCACATAAAGGTAAAACATATTAAAGAATACGGTTATAGTTGCATGGAGTGCGAGTACAAGGCAAACTTCAAGACAAGTTTAAAAACACATATAGAAACTAAACATCCTAAAAAGTACGACTATAATTGCAGGGAATGTGAGTACAAGACAAACAGGAAGTTGAATTTGCAAATACACATAAAAACTAAACATCTCAAAGAATACGATTATAATTGCACGGAGTGTGAGTACCAGACAAACAACAAGTTTAATTTAGACACACACATAAAAAATAAACATCTTAAACAATACGACTATAATTGCATGGAGTGTGAGTATGAGACAAACTGCAAATCAAATTTAGAAGCACACGTAAAAACTAAACATCCTAAAGGGTACGATTATAACTGCATGGAGTGTGAGTACAAGACAAACAACAAATCCAATTTAGAAGCCCATATAAAAAATAAACATCTTAAACAATACGATTATAATTGTATATTGTGTGAGTACAAGACAAACAGCAAGTCAAATCTAAAAACGCACATGAAAGCTAAACATCCTAAAGAATATGATTATAAATGCATGGAGTGCGAGTACAAGACAAGCATAAAGTCAAATTTGCGAATGCACATAAAAGCCAGACATCTTAATGAATATGAATACTTTAATTGTGAGAAATGTGAGTACAAGACAAACACCAAAACGTCTTTAAAAATACACATGAAGAATAGACATCTTAAAGAATACGATTATAATTGCACGGAGTGTGAATTCAAGACAAATAAAAAGTTCAATTTAAAAACACATACAAAAAACAAGCATCTTAAACAATACGACTATAATTGCACAGAATGTGAGTACAAGACAAACTGCAAATCCAATTTAGAAACACACGTAAAAAATAGACATCTTAAGCAGTACGATTACAATTGCATAGAGTGTGAGTACAAAACAAACTGCAAATCAAATTTGGAAATACACGTAAAAACTAAACATTTTGAAGAAAATAATATTAAATGTGAAGAGTGTGACTACAAGACGAACCTTAAAACAAAGTTAGAGGCACACATAAAAACGAAACATCTTAAAGAAATTGTTTTTAATTGTATGAAATGCGAGTACAAAACAAAGAAAAAGATAAATTTAAAGATACACATGAAAACTAAACACCTTAAAGAATACGATTATAACTGCATTGAGTGTGAGTATAAGACAAACAACATGTTCAAATTAAAAACGCACATAAAAAATAAACATCTTAAACAATATGATTATGTTTGCATGGAATGTGAATATAAAACAAACTGCAAATCAAATTTGCAAATACACATAAAAGCTAGACATTTGAAAGAAAATGATTTTAATTGTGAGAAGAAACTATGAATTTACGTTAGAGGCACGCGTAAAAACGAAACATCTTAAACAAACTATTATAATTGCATGAAGGACAAAAATTACAAATTTAGTTTGGAAAGGCACATCAAAAGAAAACACGTTGGAATGACCATTATAAAAGACATGGATTATGAATGCTATAAACTGCAGACTAAATGTAGGAACACTCGTAAGTGAAAGCAGAACGTAAAGGAAGCAACTGTTCTATGTATATTAACTACTAAATTGAGAAATTCAATAATTGGGCAGATCAGTGTAAGAATGGATATTAGATTTTCGAGAAAGTTAGAAGGTATTTTTGCAACAGATGGCGCTAGTTTGTTTTCGCAAGTGCCAGAGTCTTTCGCAACTATATGCTGAGTTTAATCCTATGTCTGATTTAATTTTGGAAAAAAATGAGCAATTTTGTTGTACGAAGTTGAAAATGGATTGATCAAAGTTTCATTTTCGTCATGTTACTCTTATAAAGGGTTTTCCAATAAGGACTTGACAACTTTTTTTCAAAATAAAATGCAAACCATTTGAGATATTTCAAAAACTTTTTATTATCGGGTTGAAGTACAATCAAAACATTTATGAATGGAACTCGACTTCGTTCATATGGCCACCGCGCTGCACGTTTGCAGCGGTCGGTTCGTTGGACCCAATTTTCGATGACTCGGCCACATAATTCGGCCGAAACGGCTGCTATTTCGCGTTCAATGTTGGCTCTGAGCTCTTCCAACGTTGTCGGCTTGTTGGCATAGACTAATGACTTGACGTAGCCCCAAAGAAAAAAGTCTAGAGGCGTTAAATCGCACGAACGAGGCGGCCAATCGACTGGTCCATTTCTTGAGATAACACGCTCATCAAACTTACTCTTCAATAAATCGATTGTAACGTGTGCTGTGTGGCTTGTGGCACCGTCCTGCTGAAACCACATGTTGTCCAAGTCCATATCTTCCAATTTGGGCCAAAAATAGTCGGTAATCATGGCGCGATAACGATTACCATTCACAGTAGCGTGAGCAGCTTGATCTTGTATGGATGTAAACCAAGATCCTTACGCAAAATTCGCCATAAAGTGGTCTGGGCGATGCCCAACTCTTGAGAACGCCGTGGAATTGACCGATTTGGATCATTTGCTACGGACGTTTCAACGGCAGCGATATTTTCGACACTTCAACCAACCCGTTGTCTCACTGGCACGGCAACATCACACAACGAATATGTAGACTAAAATTTTTGCACTAAACTTGTTACAGCCTGTCTTCTAGGGCGAGAATTACGACCGAAAATCGGAGTTAACGCTCTTAAAGTAGCGGTCACCGACTCCGAATTTCTGTAGTAAATTTTTATAATTTGCAGACGTTCGATCGTGTACTTTACCATGATGAAAATGTTAAGTTTACTGAATAAATTGACAGTGACAGTTCGATGATTAGTGAAAGGGTGCGTTCACAAATTGAATTAAAAGTTGTCAAGTCCCTATTGGAAAACCCTTTACTTCCGTAAGAACGCGTGTCAAGCTTGTAAAAAGTTGCTTAATTTTTATGATGACTATACTTTACAAGAACGTCAGTGCCAACGATGGTTTACAGAATTCCGTGCTTGTGATTTTAATCTTTAGGATGTTCCTCCGTCAGGCATACTCACTGAAATTAATTATGAAGACATTGTTCTGGTCAAATCCTATGAAAGCAAAAAAATACGTAACGGCTTTTCCATCAGCTATATTTAGATACATTTGTTAAACTTTCGTGATGCTTCTGTAGAAGACGAATATAGTGTCATTTCCCTATACGAACCAGTATGAATTATTCTCAAAACATCTTAGGAAAGTAATGTATATTTGTACAGGCCAAACAATTATCAATTTTTTGTAATAAGGATTTTAGAAAAAAATATTCACAAAATAAACCTCTCCATTTTTAAAGATAGTTTCCATTTGCATACTTTTTGTATATGTATCTCTACATTGTTTAAGAGAACATAAGTTCACGAATATGATTGAATCTTTATTTCCACTTGTTTGATAATAAACGATTTCAATGAACTTAATGTTCCATCTGTACTGTCGTCTTCACAGTTGGCTTGAAACGAATGTGAAGCATTAAAATTATTGATTATTAAGGACTTAAAAGAATTAACAAATTTCTAAAACTTTTCGACTTCTTTGTTACAATGCTTCGGCACTGTAGGTTCTTAATTGGTTGATAGTGGTACAAAAAAAAAACTACTAGACTAGAGGTAATGGTGTAACGTTTTTTACAAATACTTATGCAATACATATAAATTTGTTCGTTAAATATAGTTACTCCAAACAATTCCACAAAAAAAAGGAAAAAGAATAACATGATACTAATGTGCACATAAAGATTACTCCCGTATGTATATATGGTTTACAAGCTATATCATTGATACCAAGGACAAGTTTTTACGTATTATAACCTAAACTACATGCGTTCTTTAATCTGTGTCTACGACGAAATGTATGTTACAAAATAAATCGGTCTGACCTGTTCGTGTGTCTTCTCGATAGTTCCACGCGTCGGTAAGTGAGACGATGCTCGGCCACAAAGGTGCGAAACTCCCAGGGAGAAAGAACCAAGAAGAAAAATCCTAAAGAACACAATTCCATAAGCACAAGCACTTCAAAGAAACCAGAGTCATACCTGTAGATGTTATTCAAGGTTTTTGTATGTGAATTACGTTAGAATTTTTTAGACGACGCTTTCGTATGGTTTCTTAATTCTAATATTGGTGATATTTATTCAATACTAAGTATTTCTTACTTCTGAATATTTCTTATATCTCTCTAACTGAAGAGCCCCGACTCGGGTATTAAGCGACCGCCTTTTTCAACGTCCGATTCTGTTCTGCCTAACCTGGGCCATGCCAATGGACGATGGGATGCGATGGAGAAACCTTCCAGAACATTCGAGAATAAAAGCCTAGTCTACACGTAGACAACATAGAATATTACGCGCACCTGCAACTCATCCATGGATGCGGCGGAAATGAGTCAGACATAAAGTATGACATCATCGCTTGTGCAACGTACATTAAAGATTACCGAAGTAACTGCGTTTTAGTAAGTGCAATATTGACCCTTAACATAATTGAATAAATACCGAATATACGAAAGTTACATTATATGAAACTGAAATACTAACAACGCATTTGAACAATCATGATTTTAACAAAAATACGAACATTATACAGAGTTTTTGCAATTGAAACAAATAATTTAGAAGATATAAATTAAACCGTAACATCTTATACAAGAGAAGTTTTCTAAAGCATATTTGTTGACGTTTCTAGTTACTAAATAATGGAAATTTACCTTTTTTTAGGCTATAACGTATAGCTTTTTTTTACTAAGATGGTGTAGATCTTGCATCTATCGAAACAAACGACAATGACATATTTAATGCCTCGTTCCAATTTATCAACCATAGAAGTACTTAAATGTTTCCCTTCACTGCAGTTAATTCTAGACCATCACAACTGTCAAACAATTTACGAAAAGCAAATATTCGGCCCTATCCTTTGCTAGTTGAGGAAGTTTGCGCGAAATACAATAAAGCTTGAATTAGAAAGTGTATAATAAATCAAACAAAATTTATTAGAGAGAATATGCTTTGAATATATATATATATACTATATGCACATATACATATATACATATATGCTAATACGCTTGTATTTAATATATCGTCCACTGTCTATTATTTTTAAGAATAGTTTCACACCGATATCCCATACTTGCAATAAAATTTTTTGCGTAATTCCTAGATACAGTCCATTCGGTTAGTGAATGGTACAATACCTCATCAAATCATACGCGAAGTATAACGTTACGAAACCAAATACCACATAAAATAGCGAACCATTGGCCTACTGTTATAAAAGGCTTCTAAATATACAGCGTGTTTTAGAAAGAATATACGTATTACAAAGTATTATTTTGACCAAACTATCGATCGCTGCGCCTCGGCTCAGCTATTGGAGAAACGAATACATAGTCTAGTTTATTTAATAGTCGCTAGATGTCAGTTGTCTTCTGTTTTTCTTGGTAACTGTTACATGTCTAAAATGGCTACTCCGCAGCAGAAATCATTTTGTGTTCTCGAGTTTGCGAAATACAATTCCGTGATTACAGTGCAAAGACGTTTCAGGTTGAGCTACCAAATATATCCTCCGAATGGGTGGAACATTTGCAGATGGTATCGACAGTTTGTAGATACAGGATGTGTATGTAAAGGAAAGAGTCCTGGCCACCCTCGTGTTTCTGAAGAAAATGTTGCACGAATTCAAACTGCTTTCCAACGTAATCCTTCCAAATCAACTCGTCGTGCCAGTCGGGAGTTACAACTGCCTACAACAACAATTTGGCGTGTTTTGAGATGTCGGTTGGTTATGAAGCCGTACAAGTTACAGTTGTTACAAGCTCTGCGTCCTGATGACAAACGGAAACGTGTGACATTTTGTAACGAGCTTCGTGATGCTATTGACAATGATGACACTTTAGCACAACGCATCATGTTCAGTGATGAAGTGATTTTCATGTTCACGAACACGATGTTCGAATTTGGGGTCTACAGAATCCATATGTAGCCATTGAACATGTACGAGATTCGCTTAAAATCAATGTGTTTTGTGCGATATCCCGATCATCTGTTTACGGCTCATTCTTTTTTGATGGAAACACGGTTAACGGTCAGCAGTATCTCGCTATGTTACAAAACTGGTTGTTTCCGAGGCTGCACGAAGACAACTTCATTTTTCAACAAGATGGGGCACGCCCTCACTGGAGTCGGCAAGTGCGTGAATAACTGAATGAAACTCTACCGAACCGTTGGATTGGTCATCAAGGAGCTGGCGACTTAGCATGTCTCAGCTGGGCACCACGGTCACCGGATTTGACACCCTGTGACTTCTTCCTGTGGGGTTTCGTTAAAGACAACGTTAATGTACCACCACTTCCACAGAACCTGGAAGAGTTGAAGAACCGGATCCGTACTGCCATATCAGTGACGAAGGACATGCTTGCCCGAGTATGTAAGGAATTTGAGTATCGATGTGATATTGTTCGTGTCGCTGATGAAGAACATATTAAACATCTGTAATCTGAACTTGAGAGGTTCATAAATATGTGTGTAAAGTTTCATATTCGTATGTCTTAAAGTTTAATAAATATATGCATTCAAAATACGTATATTCTTTTTGAAACACTCTGTATTGTCTAGGGTATTGTGTCGAGTGGTTTACTTACTAAATATTTTCTTAAAAAATAATGGTTGCGACACAGAAGTTGTATTGTTTCAAAACTATACATTAAAATGGGTGCTTTTAATAACGTATCAGCTTTTATATTCAATTTTCGCAGTATTTTATGTGAAATAAATCAAAATTGTGGAATATTTCAATAAAATGAAATATATATTTGTAACCAAAACACATACAGGCAAAAAATAATGATATAAAAAACTACAATGAGAGATGTTTTAATTATAGAAGTGGAATCGATCAAAATTTGGTACCCTTTCCACTTCTTTGAACTAAATAAATTTAACTTAAACTTAAAGTAAATAGGTATGTAATATTTTATGATAATGCTGTAAAATTAACATACTTAAGCTATACTATCGTTGAGAGAACAGGAAAGTTTTTAGTTTAGTTTTAAAACTAGGACGCTGTATGCTCTTATAACTATTAGAAATTTTATTATGCACCATTGCAAAGTAATACGAAAACTTATTTTTTGAAGTTCATTTACTCAGCATCACTTAAAACTTCAATACTACTGTATCATTACTATCGAATTCAGATTCTTCTTCTGAAGATCCTTTATTAACTGTGAAATTTATGTTGTTTAGAGCATCATCTAGTAAATATTCTTGCGGAAGCATTTCTGTTTCAATTTTTTTTCACACGTTCACAAATTTTCCCCCATTCATCCACCCACCCAGGTCTTCGTAGAAGCCCATATGTTCTCAATTGGATTTAGTTGGGGATGACAAGGAGGTAACTATGAATAAATAACCATAATGGTTCAATAAAGTGTCAAGCCTGCAAGTAATATAATTTGATATTAATAATGTTATAGAAAGTAAATAATATACATAATTGTACTGTTTCGAAATGAGGTTTGTTCATTTGAAGAATATATTATATACTTCAGGTTTTGTCAACTCTTCTGAAAAATTTATGTTTCTGCTAACCATGCCTTCATTTTATATTTTCGAACAGCTGAAGTTATGTTTTTTTCATTTAAAACATTGTGATAAGGTGCATTGTCTGTTACCAATACGATCGTGGAAGTATATTGGGTAGCAGTTGCTTTTCCACCTGATGCATGTAATTTTTGTAGTTCATGTCTTTGAGCTTTAATGAAAAATATAATATTGAAAATGAATTACGCTATCTTGATTCTTATATTTACCTGAACGTAATATCAATAAACAATTAGGCACAAATCCATGTTCAGTAATTAAGAGAGACCCCTTTGCTATAGGTCACGTAATGCTACTTGCAGGGTCATCATGCTGTTTAGAGCTTTTTCTAGTAAATATTCTTGCAGAAGCAACTCAATTCAAATTTTTCACACATGTTCACATATTGGTAAATATTTCAGAGCGCCACTGTCTGTTGCCTAGCAAGCCTAAAACTGGTTCATAGTGCATGTGACGTAATGTACCATTCTCTAACCGAATGGACTATAATGAGTGCCATATTTTCTTTATACTTATTGCAATACAATTGGGAAATTTTATATACGCATTTTTGCCATGTGAAAGTCCAAACATTTTCAATTACGTTGGCGTCTGGCGATTGCGAAGGCTAATTCATTGATGTAATACCAGGTGCAGCCTTCCACTCTATGTAGTTCGCTTCAAAATGTTTTAGGCCATTCTCTGCTTGTATAATCCGATCTACACCGATATTTTTAAATCAGACGATCACATAACACTATATTCGCCCATGCCCGGTGAAAATTAAGTAAAAACTATCGAAAATAATGTATTGTGTATCATCAAATCATTAATGTTACAGAAAAAGAGCAACCATGTAACTCGTTTCTTTTCATCTGAAAATAAATTTAGCGTGTATGCTTGATTTCGGAAGACTTTATCCTTGCACTTCGTAATTTTTTTAATTTGCCTTGGAGATATAACCCGTAATGTACATGAGGTGGTTATTGGCTTGGCGGGCCGTTAAGCTCGGGTTGAATTGCCAACCCCCCCCCACACACACACAAATACATACTACATGTACTTTAACCAAAACATTGGAATTGTCTCTACAAGGCCATTTATCTACAAATTAAGCCTTTAATTTCTATAGATCAAAGAGACTGCATGGCCAAACGTTCTACCGTCACGAATTTATGAATTATGACACAGTACCATGCAGACAACCTTGATCATCACTTGCACAAATATGTCTAAAGCCCTAGATCGAATTGTGCACAACATACTTCTTGGCAAACTCGTTGGTATAGGTTTTTTCATCTTTTGTTTCTTTTTCCAAATCCTATCTTTCCGATCGTAAATATCAGGTTTTCCAATAGGAACATGAAACAATTTTGTTTTCAAACGCACCCTTGAACGTTTTTCATGTTCTGTCAGCGTCAAAACGTCAATCAAGCTTAATAATATCATGGTGAAGTTCAGGAACGAGCAACGTTTGGAAATTTTAAAAATTACTACCGCAATTCTAAGTCGGTGGTCGCAACTTTAAGAGCGCTTACTCCAATTTTCGGTCGTAGTAATTGTCCTACCAGACAAGCTGGACGTTTATAGTGGGTAAATTCGAGTCAAAATATTCACTATGCCAGTGAGACAACACACCGGTCGATGTACCGAAAATATCGCTGGCGTAAGTGCTTCAGTGTGGCGAATTTTCCATAAAACTCTTGGCGTACACACTTACAAGATCAAATGAACTCAAGAACTGAAGCCTCTTAATCATTTGAAACTTCTCCGGTTAGGCTTGGCTAAAGTTTGAAGAAAATCCTGAATTTCATCGAAAAATCATCTTCAGCGATGAAGCTAATTTTTGGCTTAATGGCGTTTCAATAAGCAAAATATACATTATTGGACATTAATAAACCCACATACCCTTCAAGAGTCTTCATTACAACCACAAAAAGTGACCGTGTGGTGCGGATTTCATGCCGGAAGTGTAAATGGACCATATTTTTTCATCGATGAAAATGACTGAAGACATACTTTCCGCACGAAGTTGATTTGAGCATGTTATTGTGTAATAAAGATATATAAGTTGTATATTGTACCATATTTTGCCATAGATATTGTTTTTCTCTATGTTCAACATTATTATGTCAATAAAAGGGAATTTTATATTCATTTTGTTCAGACATCCCTGCAAAGTACTTTCAACTTATAAAACTTGTTGACTTTTCAAGAAATAAGTGTTTCATAGTTGAACCATCATTATAACATAAAGAAAATTAAATATATTTTTCACTATAGCGGTTTTTATTCTTTATGTGATTTGAAAATAGTTATAAATATACAGTAAAAATTTCTACTGAAAAAGAAAATTGAATCTATTCTCAAGGTCGCTCAATAGTAAATGTACCCGATTTTTGGATGACATCTATAACATGAAATCAAAAGTTATCAGTCAAAATTTACTTAATAAAACGTTCCTTAAATTTTCTGATTTTGTACGCTTGAAGGCATCCCCTAACAAGATTCCTTCCTTATCTTTGAAGATTACTCGATCTATATGTTTGACATAAAGTTACATTTATAAATCTCGCAGTTATAATTAAATTCAATATTTGTTATTTCTTTCTTATTGTCCGGCTTTTCAATTGTATTGTATAATATCCGCTGTCGGTTTATCCATTTATTATGGACATTATAGCAAAACAGTTTACCGTGTATTATAATTTCCCCAACTTATGTATTGCTCCCATTTCACAAATAAGGATAAATAAACATAATTCTATAACATGTTTCAGAGCAAATTCAGGTGTAACAAAATTTATATTTTACACAATCTGAGTGACTAGTTAGAATAGTTTTCATCAAAAGTCCAGAGAAATAAAGAAGAATATTTGATATGGATATTGTAGTGTTTTCAGAAGTTTCGCCTGAGATAAGGAGAGAATTCGATGGCGACTGTTATCTAGATGATAAAGTGCCGGTCAGCCAAGCTAGCGTTAATGTAGATTATCCAAAATTAAATAAATGTGTAGAAGGTAATAAAACAAAACTGGGTCTAACATCCACTGATATAAAGTTGGAATTATCACCTGGTCTTAATCTATACAACACTTTAGTAAATGACAACATTAAAATAGGAAACGATGCTGCTGGTGTTGTAAAACTCAACAAACAGCTGTGTAAGTATATGTGTGTCATTATATATCAGTGATAGTTTTTGCGTAGTGAAAATATTTAAATGGTCCATTTTTTAAACGTCCATGAAAGTTCATACCCTTCTTAAAATAATGTAAATTTAGTATAATATAGAATTTTCAAATAAGTTGGTGGCCTGTGCAAATGAGCAAATCGCAATACATCACATTACAATGTATTGTATTACATGTCACATAATGAAATTATTGATGAACAGTTAATAAAATTTAATGATAAACATATCAAGAAATAAATTTATTCAATGCTCTCTAATTCTATGAACATCCAAAGTTAATTTTTGCTTGTGAAGAAAAAGATAAACTAATTCTAATATAAAAAAATATAATTTTTGTGAAGATGTGATAGATTTCATGAACTAAGTACTATTATTGAAGGACACGAATTTATAATTTCTAAAAGCAATTTTTTTTGTACTTCTCACCAGAATTCAGTGGCGTACTTACTTCTATTAGGTTTGTTTAGTTTATTATAATAAATTTTTTGTATCACGGGAATGAGTTGAGGGGAAATGCGTAACGAGAATTGGTAGAAGCATGTGCACTTTATGATCGATGAGTTACAGAGATTCACACGATATATGTATTATAATGTAAATTTTTTTATCGAAGATAGAATTTTCAAATATGTTGATGACATTGTAATTACTTCCAGTGGAATTTTAAATAAAAATATGTATTGAATATTCACCCATAACTTTAATATTAAATGCAAGAATTCCGTAATATAAAAAAGAATATGCTGAATAAGTTCAAATTGTCAAGAATATGAATTAGATTTTCCTAAATATTATTTTTTATTCAATCAGATAAATAATGGCCCGAAGATGTTAAATCTGATGACTGGGGAGGCTACAAACCTTGGTTAATAATACAGTCTGTGTAACATGGTGTGTTGTGTTGGAAATAGCGTAGATTTAATTTAGTATGATAACACTGTGCAATGAATTCTTATTAAAACGACAGTATGATAGCTTTCTGCAGTCATCCTTTCATGTAAAAATATAGGGCCTGTAATCATTCATTATAATATATAACTCTTTATAACATGTATGTTCTAATATCTCAGTGTAATGCAAATGATATTGTCACACTTTTGATTGATATTAGTTATAACTTTGAATAACTGAGTACATTGATTGCATACTTTGTCATTTAATACAATAATCACATAACAGTAGTTATTCACAATTTATAGTGGTAATTTTAAATATCTTTCATGAAGATATTTTTTTCTTGACAGTTTGTGACAATTGCAATGAATTTTATGAAGACTATTGTATCAAATGTGGAATGCTCGTATGTGTTTTAAATGGAAACAGTCATAATAACAAAGCGAGAAAAGAGATACCTACTGATATTCTAGAAATTAAGGAAGGTTTATTCGAAGACACTGGTATATTTGCTTTAAAAACTATACCGAAAGGTGTAAAATTTGGACCATTCACTGGATTTAGTACCTCAGAATCCCACTGGAAGGTTAAAGGAGGAAAATTTGTAGTCTGCAACAAGAAGTCAGATTTTTTAAATTGGATGCAGTATGTTAATTGTGCCAGGAGTGTTTTGGATCGGAACTTACACGCATTTCAACATGAAGATAATCTCTATTATAGGAGCATTTGTGAGATACAGAAAGGTGAAGAATTATTGGTGTATTTTGGTGAAGAATATGAAGAAAGTGTGAGTAATAGTATAGAAACGGATTTTATACCTCGTATAGAAGAGGATGTCAAAAATATATTTGCTTGCACCTATTGCTGCTTTGGATTTAGTTTGAAAGTACATCTAATTGACCATAAAACTATTTGCTCTAATGGAACGAAAGGAAATTTTAAAGGTATGGAAATGGAAAACATTTACCTAAATTATTTTCTGTAACTGAAAGCATCTTCAATTAATACTGCAAATTTATAGAACAAATAAGCATATGTAAATAATTTAGTAGGGCCTTGGTTCAAATACTTTCTAATTAGATATTTTATAGTTTCAATTTTTTGTAACAAATCCATTTATTTATCTTCAATTTTAGAGCTCGCACAATGCCCATTTTGCAAAATTTACCTGGAGATGAAAGAATATCTAGAGTGCCACAAGATTTACTGCTGCAAATTAAATCCAAAGTAAGACTAGTTTTTTTATTATCAAATAGATTCAATAATTTAAGATTCATATCTAAAATGAAATTGAATTTCATTAGACATCTCTTGGAGATTATAGTGGTGTTTTTTAAATGCATTGAAAGGCATCGGTCTGAACGTCAATAATATAAAGTATATTGTGTTTTGTTATTATCAAAACCACTGTAACTTTTATAAATTGTATTGAAATAGCTTGTTAGTTTCCAAAATTGACTTCTTTACCATACCATGGAGTTTCTTTTATATTTTTAATTTGGTATTGCATAACGTTTCTGTTTTCTTAAATTATTCATGGAACATACATTGTCAATGCTGTTAGAGCCGAAGTAAAGTGAGACAAATATTGCGGTACAATAGCAAAAGGGCCGGCATTGCGATAATGTATTAAATATGGTCATGAAGGGCGGTGTGACAAATAAAGTGAGCATAATGGTATACAATTACAGTTTGGAAACAAACAACCAAACATCAGTAATTTAATACAACCTTTCGGTTTTTGGTCTGGCGGGATCATTGGATCTTACTTTTTCGAAAATAAGGCTGGAGCATCTGTTACGGTGAATGGATTGCGCAATCGAACGATGATTAATGATTTTGTATGGTTGGAATTGGAAGATATTGATGTGGATGACGTTTATTTTCAACAAGACGACCCTACGTGCCACACAAGTAACGATACCATCGCTCTTTTACGGAAAAAGTTTGCTGACCGTGCGATTTCTCGAAGAGGCAATCACAATTGGCCACCGAGATCTTGTGATTTAACACCTTTAGACTGCTTTCTTTGAGACTAAAGATGGAATTCGTGAAGTTATCGAGGACATACAGCCGCAAGTGTGCGAATTGGTGATGGAAAATTTCATGAAAAGAATATGGTCCTGCAAGCATAGCCGTGGCGGCCATTTGGCTGATATTGCTTCCCATTATTAATGGCATACCCTCCTCTTCACAATTAAATAAACATCCGATAATTTCGCTTAAAAATACTCGTTTTTTTTACCAAAATGAAACCTCCATGCTGCGGTTTCAATAAGACCTGCGCATTGTACACCTCTAAATGCCTTCCAACAGCAAGACTTGGCGTGGTAATAATCATGACGTTTAGAACATTGTGGAATGACTCTCTGTTTATGTAATGATCTTCATCGTATGATGTCCAAATCTTATGTTGCTTTATTATTTTTTAAAATTTTATTTCGATATAAAACGGATGATTTTCGTTATTCTGTGTTTAATGTTGTGAAAATTAAAGCAACCTTGTGAGCAGTGCCTGTCAGCTTTTTTTAGCAGCAGTATCGTATATATATATATATATATATATATATATATATATATATATATATACGAGTATATACATATAATGTTAACTTTTTACGACAAATGTAATTATGTAATTTCTTTGTTTTTGAGCTTAAAAATGTGATATTGAGCATTCTTCTGTAGTTCGGCAAACAGAATTTTAAAACGAGAAAACTAAATTTGTCTTTCAAATTATACAGTATTTATATTTCCTGAATGTGTATTGCTTCAGCGCAACACGGAGTAATTATAGTGAGCTTGGAAAGCATTTTAAGTGGCGAAATCAATGTATTGGTGATCAAACTTGCTCACTAAAAATGACTAATTGGTGATTGTCGCCATAAAAGAGTCAAAACCAATGTTTTGGTCGGAACAAACAAGATTAGTGTGCGAAAAAGCTGGATTTGGAACTGCATCATAGAAAGCATAGTGTAAATACTAGTTCTTTGTGATGACAACTGTATGTACTTTAACAAATCGAAATTGTTAGCGTCATCTATAATTTATTCCTAGAAACTCAATTGATTATCTTAGCTAGGCGCTTGATATGCATTTATACAGGTTAGCCATATATTTTTCGAATATTGGATATAAATTGACAGAAAATTAACAAAATTATTGTACACGAAAGTCAGAAATAAGTGGCATTTGATCTTGTTATTTTATTTGAGAATTTCATAACAGATTAACTTTTTTTTAGACCTTCTCTACTTCCTGTACTGGATGATCATACCTTAGAAGAAAGGAGCTTTTCACCTGTAAGGAACAAATGCGAAAGGTACAAACTCATACAGGGTAAATACATAAGAGGCTGCAAAAGTCACACCAACGGACACTACATGTGTAACTACAAGACAAATAACACGTATAATTTAGAAACACCAATAAGGACTAAACATCTTAAAGAAAATTATTTTAATTGCATGGAGTGTGAATACAAGACAAACAGCAAATTTAATTTAGAAATACACATGAAAGCTCAACATATTCAAGAAAGTGATTTTAAATGCATAAGATGTGATTTCAAAACAAGCTATATGTCCAGTTTTAAAGCACATGTGAAAACTAAACACCTTCAAGAAATCGATTTCAAATGTATGAGATGTAAATACAAGACCAACTACAAGTCAAATTTCCAACTACATATGAAAAATAAGCATCTTGATGGAAATTATTGTTATTATAAATGCATGATGTGTGATTTCGGGACAAGCTACAAGTCAAGTTTAAAAACACACATCAAATTAAAACATCTTAAAAAAAACGATTTAAATAGCATAGAGTGTGGATATAAAACTAACCTCGAATCGAGTTTAAAGACACAGCAAAAGCTAAATGTTTTAAAATAGATTATAAATATATGGATTATGAATACAAGACAACAAACACCATTTGAGAACGTATATAAAAACTAAAACATCTTGAACAAACAACTGGAAATGCATTGAGTGTGATCACAAGTCAAACTAGAAGTCATATTTTGAAAAACACGTAAAAACTAAATGCATAAAACTGAATTGTATCCATGTTATGGGATTATTGACTAGCATATTATAGACGTTACTATTAGATTACTATTCAAGTTTAAGAAGAAAATATAACTTCTTGTACGAAAATAATCAAATCCAATTTCATTGTTGTAAATTAAATCAATTTTTTAGGTAACATTGCTTTACAATTGCATATATTACGGTTATTAGGAATATAAATAAACTTTTATTTGAGTTTTTTATTTGACAGATACATTAAAATGTATTTGCAAATAGTAAAAAATGCGTTTAAAATTAAGTAATCTTTCATCGAAAAAGGCTGTCTATTACCTCCATAATAATATAAATTAATACATGGGTTCATTAAAACTTATATTTTGTAAAGGCAAAAATCAATCGGTATTCTGTTTTTTAATTTACTAGTATTTAACTGTAGGTTAAGGCTTGCTTTTTTCTGTTATACTGAACAAATACTAGGTGTACCCGTACCACATTGCCGTTTTTTCTAACAGATGTCGCTAGACTTAAGTATGAAATGTAATGATGTAACACATATGTCATTTTATTCTACTGACATCAAGTTTCAAAGCCATACATGTTATATTTTGCGAAAGTAACACTGTCATAGATTTATACCTCTATGAAAATATCTAGTTTCGTGTCTGGAAAAGTGCATTTGCGGCGCGCATTACTTTTTCTATTTAATCAAAAGAAAAAAGCCCCTGAAAGCCATCGTTTGCTGATAGAAACTTACGGTGAGCATGCTCCAACAACAAAAATATGTGAGGCGTGGTTTCGACAATTCAAAAGTGGTGTTTCGATGTGCAAGACGAAGAACATTCTTGTAGACCGATAAAGTTTGAAGATGCGAAACTGCAGGAATTATTGGATGAAAACCCAACTCAAATTCAAAAACATTTGGCAGAAGCGTTAAATGGGGCCCAAGAAACGATTGGCGACCGATTACGAGTAATAGGAAAAATACAAAAGATGGGAAAATGGGTACCACATCAATTGAATGACATGCAAATGGAAAATCGAAGAATCGTCTGTGAAATGCTGCTTCAAAGGTATTATCGAAATTGATTTCTGCATCGAACAGTGACGGGACAATGCTCTGTGTTTGGTGGGATCAATGTAGCGAGATCTATTACGAACTGTCGAAACCTGGCGAAACAGTTAATACTGATCGCTACCGACAACAAATTATCAATTTGAACCATGAATTGATAGAAAAACGTCCCGAATGGGCCCGAAAGTGATTTTACAGCACGATAACGTGCCGCTTCATACAGCAAAACCGGTGAAATAAGCGCTGAAAGCACTTGGATGGCACATAATATCGCCCACGCCGTACTCTCCAGACCTTTCCTCGTCTGACTATCACCTTCTTGTATCAATGGGATGCGCGCTTGCAGATCAGCACTTCGTCAATTTCGAAGAAGTTATATAATGGCTCGATGACTGGTTTTGCTCAAAGGACAAACAGTTTTTTTGGGATAGCATCCATAAATTGCATGAAAGATGGGCAAGATGTGTAGAATCAAATGGCCAATACTTTGAATAAATAACTTTTTCCATTTTCTTGAAAACTATGTAGTTTTTTTACGAAGAAACCGTTACACCTGGTAAATGACGTATTATTGGGTTGGCAACTAAGTACTTTCGGTTTTGTAGTATAAAATAAAACACTTTTTTTAAACAAAAAATAGTTTTTAATCAATTATATATTTTCCATTTTGCTCAATGACCTTTTGCCATCTTTCTTTCAGCTGCATGATTCCGCGCTCATAAAATTTCTGGTCCTTATCAGCAAAAAACTGAGCCAGGTGCGAGTGAAAGTCATCGTCATTTGTGAAAGTTTTACCATTCAAAGAATTCTGCAAACTTCGAAATAAATGGTAATCAGATGGTGCTAGATCAGGGCTGTATGGGGTATGTGGCAATTCTGGCCGTTTTTCTTTGATTGCTTCATCCAGTTTTATTAATTGTTGACAGTAAACATCAGAATTGATCGTTTGGTTCCTTGGAAGCAGCTCAAAAAACACAACACCTTTGTAATCCCACCAAACTGACAGCATGATCTTTTTTGGATGCAATTCAGCTTTCGATGTGGTTTGAGCTGGTTTATCGTGTTTGCTTCATGATCGTTTTCGAACTATGTTACTGTACAGGACCCATTTTTCGTCACCAGTGATGATTCTTTTTAAGAAAGGGTAAGTTTCATTTCGTCTAAGGTGCATATCGTAAAAGTTGATTCTTTGTGTTAAATGAATTTCTTTCAATTCGTGAGGTACCCAAATATCAAGCTTCTTAACTAGCCCAAGGCATTTTAAATGTTTTTCAATTGTTGTGTGCGATACTCTTCGCAACCTCTCGAACAGTTATATGACGATCCTCTTTAATTATGACTTTGATTTGGTCATCATCAACTTCAGTAGGCCGACCAGAACGTTGCTCATATTTGAGGGAAAAATCTCCAGAACGGAATTTTTTATACCAATTCTGACACGTGCGCTCTGTTAAGCAATCAGCACCATAAACTTCACATATCTTTTTGTGAGCCGCAGCAGCTTTCTTTCCTTTACGGAAATAAAATAGTAAAATATGTCGAAAATGTTCGTTTCTGCACTCCATTTAAAATTAACCCACAACTAATAGCTCTAATAAAAATCACGCACTACTTGCTTCTGAAGTTACGTCAATGTGACTAGTATCACGCGACAAACGGTAAAGTACAGCACTAACATGCGTTATACAAAAAATAAAGCAACGCTCTCTATCAGTAAAAACCGAAAGTACTTAGTTGCCAACCCGATATATTCAATATAATTACCAGGTAGGTAGATAGACAAAATACTAAATGTGTCTTCTGTGGGAAGAAGAGTTAATGTTTGAATTACTAGTACTATATATATTTAGTGTTAATTGTAAGTTTTAATTTCATATTTAATAATATATTCATTTTATATATTTGAGTTCTATTTTAAAGTAGAGGGCGCTCAGTGTATGTACACTTTTTGTAATTTTGTTCGTCATGTATTTTTGTCCATAGAAGAGAATAAGTTTGTAAATATAGGTGATCCCAAAGTATATTTACAAATAAAAACTAAAAAAATGGATATAAATGAATAAAAAAATAGATATGTCGAAAGTCTTTTTTTATCTTAAATTATTTTTCGCTTTATCTCTGGTTTATATGATAAAAAGTCTATTAATTGTGTAAATATTGAAATGGTATTGCTCGAAAAATTGGATTCCCATTTCTTGCGTGATTACCAAATTTTGATGAAATGGAATGAAATAAAAGGTCGTCCCATGAATCGATGAGGCATTTTAATGTATGAATAGATTTGAGTGCTTCATCTACCATTTTTTGTAAAGTTGAAAATAAAAACTTCAAACACAAAAAGTTATAAATAAAACACCTGTCAAAAAAACTTAACCAATGAACACAAACCATGTTCAATAAAGTAAATCCAAGCAATATTGCATAAAATACGAAGAACAGCAAAATGATGCGGTTGAGATTACTCTACCAACTTAGAAGAAATGATAGTACCAGCAGTAAAGTGTTGTAAAATACCGCCAGATTGCAGAAGAAAGCTATTATAACTGGATAGACATATCCCAAGGAACAATTTTTAAATTTCGCGGGTGTTTTAAGTTGCCCAAGGAAAAAATAACTACATCTAAAATTATATTTTATTTTATTACAGCATGAATATTAATAATTAAGGTGTATATTTCAAAATCAAAATTAAAACGAAAACCGTACGCATTAAAAACATGTTATTTCCTAATTTCTTGAATGAATTGAAATCATAGCTAACCTTTATTTTTACTACTACCAACTCAAAACTTCCGCGTAATTTAAAAATTGTTCCTTGGGATAGTGCCTTGATTTTGATCGATCATTAACGTCATTAAATCCGCCATTACTTTGCTAAATTTTGATTGTTCTGTATTGTCATAAGTGCGTTTATAATTTATTAAGTGCTCTTGTGCACATTTTATGTGGTAAGATAATTATTATATCTTTATTTAACTACTTACGAAAATATGACTATAAGTTGTCATTTCAAATACGTCAGAATTAATTGTCACAATTCTAGCGCAAGAGGTTTCTTAATCGGTTAACTGCGTTCAATGTGTTTACACGTTAATCCAAATTTTCATTTTGCTGCGGTCGACGAGTATAAAATAAGAAACTACCGTTCAGTATAAAAACTCAAAACTTCAGTAAGATGTAATACAAATGTCATTTAGTGCTACGTTTTTTTTGATAATCATAGTGTAACCGCGGATTGTCTAGATTTAGCGCCAGTTCAGACACGGCGGAATCCGCGCGGATGTAAATCGCGCGGTTGGATTGAATCGGTGTTCAGACAGGCGCGGTTGGCGTGCGGATATCTAGAAGAAGGGAGAACATACAATTCATTTCAAAGATGGAAGTTTGTTAAATATACTAACCTAACACAGTCTTTTTTTCTAATGAGTCTTCTTCCTCTCCAAATAGCTCCACCAACTCCTGCCAAGCTCGGTTCTTCAAAATTTTATTTGAATACTCTGCACACTGGATGTCCCACACAGCGGGTCTCTTCTCTATTTCATTAATAAATACCTCGGTGTCGAAGCGATCCATGATCACGGTCATTCATCCGAACCGCGAGGTTTCTGCGAAGCAACTGAACACTCTCTAGCCCCGTCATAGTAATACAACCGCGTGGATGCCGCGCGAATCTATTTTCCAGCGGTCAAGTGACGGCTACCGCGCGGACGGACGATCCGCGCGGACAAGTATGAACGAATATGAAGATGCTACGTAAATAAGAACAGCGCGGTTGACCCGCGCGGTTTACATCCGCGCGGATTCCGCCGTGTCTGAACTGGCGCTTAATCTACTGTGCGAATTTTACTGCGGACACATGCGCGACGCTCATTGATTATCTGCTGATGATGACAACTTTGTTGTCGAAAGCGTATTTAGAATACGAACTTTGATGTAGTAAGAGATTTTATTTAGTTTTGTTTTGATTAATTCAATTAACCACAATCTCCATTAAAATTTATCTAAATAATTCATAAAATATGATAAATTTAGAAAAATAGTGTACAAGAATCTGAAAATAATGAAATTATTATAAGTACAAGTAATTCAGCATTAGAGAATGCTATTTTCTTTGACTTGTAGTATAACTTGTCTCAGAATAACAAGAAGTGATTCAAATATCCCGCTAAAACGAGAAACACATAAAAATGTAACTTTTATGATAAGTTAGAACAATAACATATACAAGTGGTAAAATACAAGGAATATAACAATATCAGAACCGTAGAAAAGGTAAACTTCATAAGTCAAAACACTATTTTATCTGTATTATACGCGACACGTTTTCATAATACACATGCTCTGCATACGTCCGTTTCTATTTTTTTTTACGATTTCTTGACAAGACGTAGCGCGTAAATCTATTAGGAAAACATTTGCGCCCTTTCTTTCTTCAACACATCTGACTACCGATGAATTAGACAAATGCCGATAAATGATTGTATTTTGCAGCTTTATTGATACATTGGCAAACTTTTATGGTTTAACTTTATTTAATTTCTTGTTGGGACTTCCAGTTTAGCTTTAAAAATGATTGGATGTATGCAATTATGTTAGTGAAATTTTAACAGTGATAAATAGATAACAAGTGTTTTTAGGTAAGTTGCGCTTATCCCAAGTTTATGTTTCCTTTGGACGTTTATTTATAAGTATTATAACCTTAAAATTGTAATACATATTTTAGTCTAAAATTATTAGTTCTTTCCCGAAGAAATTTTCCTGAAAATTAATTAAAGAAGTTATTGTAGATTTCTCTCCAAATACATCCAAAGCAATAAAATAATCTATTAGATGTTTCCCAACTAACCTTTGTTACACAGGAGAGAATATGGGTGATAAAAACAGTAAGAATAGTCATACTGTCTTATCTGCTAATCAGTTCGGTAAATCTCAACATATGGATAGTACAGACAAAGAGATGAATGATGATTAACTGTAACCTAAATGCCCCAAACAAGTGGCGATAGTGATAAAATTTATTCTACAAGTCATCCAACTATGAATAAAAATCCTGGTAATTCAAACTCAAAAAAATTGAGAAATATGCAAAATTCTGAATCTACCATTCCAAATTATACAACTCTCAATCTGTGGGGCCCTTCGAAGTGTATGTTTACTATCAAACTCATAACAATCTACCAGAAAGAAAATTTATTCATCCTACGTTAATAGGCAAAAATATTAAAGAGTGCTAACATTACAGGCATTATATCTATTGCTAATAAAAAAAAAAATAGAATTTCTGTAACATTTTCTTGAGCTAAACGTGTTGACAGTTTTATTTTAAACCCCATACTCTCACAACATAATTTATCTGCCTTCATTTCAGCATACATAGTCTCATGGGCAAGGGTTATTCCTACCATATATACTCTGTTTGAAAAAGAAATCTTAAATGATTTGTAGACTTCAGCGTAGTAAGTGGAGTAAGTAAGAAGATTTAATCGAAAACTGATCTCAGAAAATGAAACTGGAAATTCTATTAGGAATATTCATTCTAATCTTAGAAGTCTTCATTGACAAGAAACTTGTTAATAGAACAAACATAGATTGTGCTGAACCATCACCATTACCGCCGTAGAAGCTCAAGATATGATTCAAAATCCATACATTAAAAAGCACTGATATTCTCTGATTTTTTTAGCATAGTGGAATCGATAAAAACTACAGGTATTCGATCACAAGTAAGTCCTTATTGAGATACGACGGAAATTTTTTACTTTGAAAACAAAGGATGTTGAAATTAAATTTATATGGATTCCTAGTCACAAAAATATACGGAAATGAAATATCCGACGAATTTGCTAAAAAGACATTGAGACATAATCTCCCAATTGAAAACTACAAACTAGTTTCTATTGATATTCCCATTTTGGAAAAATATACATATGCAATAGGCCAACAGGAATGGGACCAATTTTGTCAAAATAAAGCAACTATATCATAATATAATCCTGAAAACATCCATGGTTTTATAGGCTAAATATTCAAGGTATTCTATTACAACTATGTGCAGGCTAAGGTTTATTCATACCCTTACCCCAGCATATTTATTTAAAATCAAAGATAAAAAGATAGAGACTGTGTATGTGAAGAATTGGATTATTTAGAACAAGTTATTTTTAATCGTCCCAGATTGTAAGCAATATAGATCACTGTACTAACAACTTACAGACTTCAAGTTAGAAACCTCAATTTATCAAACACAAATCTTTCAAAATTTGAATAAATGTAGAATAAATCACATGAATTTTATTAAACTGCAAGATTAGGTTATAATATTTTTCTCTCTGATCCTTTCTACTTCTCTACGCATGTTAATCACTGTGTTCTATGTTATTTGTGGCCTGTATATGTGTCACTGCAATAGGCCTTGCAGCAAGAAAAATTCTTGTATGTATATTTTGTTTTACCAGTGCTTTCCGTTCCTTTCAGCAGACTACTTCTGCACCACCATGTCGTAAAAATGTATATTAAACAGTCCTTTTTAGCATCATCATAAATTACAATTATAATTAAAAACACATGTAACTGGCTAGATTGGATGTCATTATCCAAATACCAAGAAAGTGATGAAAATGAGTCCTATATCATAATTCGATCAAAACTATAAACTCCAGTAAACATTATCGAAGTTTTATCAGATCTGAACAAGGAAATAATAACATTTGTGATGAATTTCCTTATTAGACTGTTGTATGTAAATTATATTGTAATAACGTTATCCCTATCTTATTACCTGCTCCTGCTTCCTTTCAATTGCATTGTACTATATGTTATCTGTTACTAGTTTATCATTTATACATTGCTACCATGGACATTGTAGCAAAAATATATAATATAATTTTCCTTAACCTTCGTATTTCTCTTATTTTACAGATCAATATAAGTATGTATAATTCTACAACAGGCTTCAAAGCAAGTGCAGATTTAACAAAAGTTTTCTATAACCTGAGTTATGGAATAGCTTTAACCAAAAGTCAAGAAAACTAATAAAGAAGACAAATATTCGGTATGAATAAGGCAGAGTTTTCAGATAATTCGCCCAAGATTAAGGAAGAATTCGATGGCGACTTTTATCTAGATGATAAAGTGCTGGTCAGCGATACTAGCATTAATATAGATTATCCAGAATTAAATAAATGTATAGAAGGTAATAAATTACAACAGGATCTGACATCCACTGATATGAAGTTGGAATTATCACCATCTAATGTGACAGATAATAACACTGTGAAGGATACTGATATCAAATTGGAATTATCACCTGATCTAAATCCATACAACACTATAATAAATGACAACATTAAAATAGAAATTGATATTCCTGTTGATACAAAAGTCAAATTCAACAATAAACAGCTATGTAAGTATATATGTGTCACGTCATTACATATCATGGACAGTTTCTACATGTTGAAAATATTTAACTGAATTTCATATCCTCAAAAACATCGTGAAGTTCTTTTGTAACTGTTTGAATCTCCTGCTGAATAACTTGGTTCAAATAGTCCAGAGTTGTTAAATCTAGTGATCGGGAAAACCATAAACCTTTGTTTGTACTACAATCACAATAAAATTCCTTTTAAAATTCTCCAGAAGTGTAGCAACATGAAGTGTTGGAATGTCTTGTTCGTAATATTCTGGAGTTAACTCATCATGATGTAACTGTGCAGTGAATTCTTGCAAAATGACTACGATACCTTTGTACAGTAATTGTTGTATAGAAAAGTATAGGACCTACAATCATCCATTGTGTTATTGCCATCTACACATGAATTTTAATTGAATACAATTCGGTTTCAATAATATTATGAGCGTTTTCAGTTACCTAACCTCTAAAGTGTTAGCTAACAATCAGTGGAAAAGGTGAAATTTATTTCATTTGGTTTAAACTATTATTGAGTCAAGGTATTCTAAATTCAACATTATAAAGATAACAGTTTTAATACAACGAAAATTTAGAGAGCATGTGAAGTTTCTTTCTAAATACCCTTGAACAGCTCATCACGAATAAATTTGTAAATAAACATACGTATTTCATTTGCTCGCAGCTTTGTTATAATTACTTGTTTGTCGTGACAATTTTCATAAAGTTTTTTTTTTGAACTTCGTTTAGCCTGAGCTTGCATATCATTAATAATAGACTCTGTTAACAAAGTGAATAGACATCTTGATTTTGCTTTGCAAGTGTAATATTTGTTCCAAAGACACTGCTTATGTTCACTACGCAGTGGTAATCGAATATTCATGAATAAATCTATGTTCCATTCACACTATTGCTAATATCTGGCCTAAAATAATCTGTGTTAGAAATTGGGTGCATAAAATAACACAAAAAATCGTTTGATACTTCTATGCAAAATGGAACAAATTCGACAATGAAAAATATCGAAAAAACCCTGTAGCAAATTGTGGAAACCCCAAAACGTAACCCACGTCACATTCAATTATTACGTACTAAAATAACTATAGGCATCTGATTATTGAGTGTAGATTATATAAAATGTTTCTTCATATGTATTCAACAGTATAATATTTCTCAAATAATATTTAAAGTTTACTTGGTTACAACTTAGACATGCAAGCAGATAGTAAGTGATTTCTAACGTACCCTATTGTTTATTCTATTATTTAGTTTAATAATTATTCAGTAAAATTGCTCACAATTTATAGTAGTAATTTTAAATATCTTTCATGTGAATATTTTCTTTTGACAGTTTGTAACAATTGTAATGAATATTATGAAGATTATTGCACCAAATGTGGAATGCTTATATGTATTTTAAACGGAAACAATCTTGATGACAAAACGAGAAAAGAAATACCAACAGATGTTCTGGAAATTAAAGAAAATTTATTTGGGGTCCCTGGCATATTTGCTGTAAAAACTATACCCAAAGGTGTCAAATTTGGGCCTTTCACTGGATTTAATAACGTGGGATCTCCTTGGAGGCTTAAAGGGGGAAAATTTGTAACCCACAATGATAGATCAAACTTCTTAAATTGGATGCAGTACATCAATTGTGCCAGGAGTGTTTTTGATAAAAATCTACACGCATTTCAGTATGAAGATAATCTATATTATAGCAGCGTTTGTGAAATCCAGGAAGGCGAAGAATTGTTGGTGTATCTTGGCGAAGAATATGAAGAAAGTTTGAATAATAGTGTAGAAATGGATTTTGTGCCTCATATAGAAGTGGATGGCAAAAGTGTATACGGTTGCACCTATTGTTGCCTCGGATTTAGCTTGAAAGTATATTTGATTGAACACAAAACTCTTTGCCCTAATGAAACTAATAGAATCTTTGAAGGTACGCAACCTCTTTAAATAATAGCATCCTCAATTATTACTGCAAACTTATAGACTAAGTACATGTAAATAATTCAATAAAGCTTGTGTCGAGTACTTTGTAATTAGATATGTTAGGTCTACCGGAAAGTTCTGTCCATTTTTATAATAAAATAAAATAATAAATTTTTCATACCTTGAATAAACTTTGTTGAACAATATAATTGCTATCATCACTTACGACTTCTTGCCAGCGTGATAGCAATATGTATGTCCTATTTTTAAAAAGTGCCTTATCCGAAGAGACGAAAAATTGAACTAGAACTTGTCTGATATCTTTTTCGTTTTTAAATTTTTGCTCCGTAAAAATTTTGTAATAACAGAAACAAGTAATAATCGAAGGGTGCTAAGTCTAGGGAGTATGGTGGATACGACAGAATTTCCCAGTCAAGCTCTGCGAGTTTTTGAGGAGTCCCCAAAGCAGTATGTGGTCTGGCATTATCATGAAGCAGTATGATATCCTTCCTATTGAACATCTCCGACCTCTTTACTTGGAGTGCTATTTTTAAATTATCTAATTACTGACAGTACCTCTCCGAATTTAGCTTTTCGTTCGGTTTCAGCAGCTCAAAATGTATCGGTCCTCGAATGTTCCACCATATACAAAACACTCTCTTACTCAAGTTCAACTTTTATTTAGGGGTAAAGGGAGCAGATTTCCCGGATTAACAATATGCCCTTTTCTTTACGATGTTTTCATAGGTAATCTACTTTTCATCCCCAGTAATTATCCAGTCCAAGAAAAATTTGATTTTGTTCCTTGCAAGCAGAGATGTGCATATGATGACTCGATCATTCAAATTCTTCTCAATTAACTCATTTGGCACCCATCTCGAATATTTCCACACCAATCCTAGTATCCGAATAGGTCCGAAATGGTTTGTTGAGCTGAATCGAGTCTTTCCACAATCTCCGATGTTGTCAAAAAAGGATTTTGCTCTAACATGATTTAGACAGTATCGTCATTAATCAAAGATGGTCACCCAGAGCGTATCTTATCACAAATGTCAAAAATCGCCTATTTGAAACTTTTCGAACTCTTCTGCATGTTCTATCAGAAACTGTACCTTCACTCAATAAATTTCTACATGCTTCTGTAGCATTTCTTCCTTGTTGGAATTCGTACAACATACAGTGGCGTATATCAGACAAGCACTGGTTCAATTTTTCGCCTCTAGGGATAAGGCATTTTTTAAAAACGAGCTATACAAATTGCCATCACGCTGACAAGAAGTGGAAATTTTATTATTCAATTACACTACAGGCCATAAGTGAGGGATCAGTAGATGAAATTTAAAAAAAACATGCACGCTTAGTGAAACAAAACGTATATTTCTACAAAACTATATCTACGAGACATATGAACAGTTTTCCTTATAAAATAAAATAATTTCAACATATTCTGTAGAATTGCTTATCATATTCGACTTTCGTCGAAGTATCCACCTCTGCGCTTAATGATTTCTTTATAAATATTAGGCAATCGCGATACAAGTTTCTGGAGCGTATCCATCGGTAAATTATTCCACACCCTTGTAAGTTGCTCCCAAAGCTGTTTCTGCGATTGTGGACAGCTTTCTCTCACGTTTCTATCTAATTCATCCCGGAGTAATTCGATAGGGATGAGATCGGGTGATTGTGGTTGCCAAATCATATTTATCAGCACCCCTTCCTCCTCTTTTTGATTCACATAGTTTTTACAAAGTTGGGAAGTGTGTTTGGGATCATTATCTTGTTGTAGGTGAAAACCTTCACCAATTAACCTTAATCCAGACGGAATTGCATGTTCCTCCAAAATCTTCAGGTACCCCCTTTTTTTAAAATGCCTTCAATGCGGTACAAATCTCCGATACCATCAAAGGAAAAGGATCCCCAAACAAGCACAGAACCTCCCCCGTGTTTAACAGTTGGCACTACACATTCGGGTAACATCCTTTCACCCACTTGTCTTCGAACGAAAACTCGTCGATTACTACCAAACACTTGGAACTTTGACTCATCTGTCCATAACACCTGCTTCCACATTTCCATGTCCCAGTGTTGATGGTCCTGGGCCCATTGTAATCGTTTTTTACGATTTCGTGGATCCAATAATGGTTTTCGAGCTGCAATACGCCCATGTAGTCCCGCCTTTGTCAAACGTCGTTTTGATAGTATTTTTAGACGCAAATCCTCTTGTCTGGTAGTTACCCTTGGCCTTCCGCAACGTTTTATTGGTTGTAATGATCCACTTTGTGAATATCGTTTCACTGTTCCTTGCACCGCGTGATCAGATAAATTTAACTTTTGGGCTATTTGCCGCAGTGAAAATTTTTCACCATGTAGCGTTATTATAGAACTACGAGTTTCTGCGCTAAGTTCCTTTCTTTTCGACATTTTTATAAGTTACTTTTACGTCTGTTCTCAAATACTCGTATTGCAAGTTACTCGGACAAATGCTGCACGAAAACTAATTTTTAAATTGCTTAATAGTTTACTATGAATTCCTAATACCATTATAATAATATTGCGTTGTAAACACTATTAAATTTATTGGGGTATATAAAATATTTCTATTAAGTAGACGCCATAAAACTATTAAAAGGATTTACAATATTTTTCAGAAACAAATATATTTATCTAATTTATAATAATAATCCGAATAATCCTTCTCAGAATTACATTTACAACTGTTATTTCAATTATTCTCACCAAAACAGGTAAAAGTCTAAGGGATGTGTCTAAAATACAGTGAGTTCATTAATGATTGAGATGGAACCTTATGCAACCAAACATACACTATTGGTAGCCTTACATTCAAAATTCCCTAGACCCTAGAAATTTATAGTTTAAAAAAAATTATCCAACACACTTAATATGAAATTAAATCCAACTTACCGCTCTAACCACCAAGAATTTATCAATACTTCTGAAAATTACTGATAATTGGTAACACGTAATTACAAATCAAATAAGGCAAAATGTCAAACAATTTAGTATGGTTATAAAGAGAGATCTGTCACGATCTAGTTACAAGGATATTTCATACCAACTGTGATCTTTGTTGTTGTATACTTGGTTGCATAATCCGTCTCAATCTTTATTGAACACATTGTACAAGTGTTTTGTTATTTATGATAAGTGATCCCTCACTTATGGCCTGTAGTGTAAGTTTATACAGGGTATGCAAAATTTATTATTTTGTTTTATTTAAAAAACGGACAGAACTTTCCGGTAGACCTAATATTTTTAATTCTATATACGGAAGTACATTTATTTTTAAAGTAAGTACGTTCTGTACTCTGACAATTCCGTCTGTATCTGTGCCATTAAAAACAGACACAGTATTTAGTCTTGACTGATACCTTGTTAAGTTTATTTTTTCTGTTCTTCATTCTAATTCATCTGTTGTTTGTTTCTTTATTCGATTTCTAGCTGTTTCTTTATTCGGATATGTTAGTTTCTTTTGCACTTCCTTTACTTAAGTCTACACGTATGTTCAGCTGCTTTCAAACTATATATCCAAACTATTGTAGAAATTTATGTATCGTAGTTCTGTATTCTTCCTTTTGATAAACGAATCATTAACAACAAAAACTTTATTCCACTAAAATCTACGTACAAAGCACTTATGCGCTATGTAGTTAATGGAGTCCGCTCTCAAGTACTGTTGATGACGGCCTTAATCCTAGCAACTAGATTCTCTGCATAGCTTACTGGCAATTGTCTCCATATCTTCCTTATATTGTAAAAAAGTTGTTTGATATTGAAACCACGTTGACTACGAAGCTTCTGCTTTACGATAGCCCACGAATTTTTTTATTTGTATCCGGACTTTGCGAAGGCCATTCTATCATATAAATACCGTCTGCATCTTTACATTCAATACGCAATCTATTGACGTTTCTCGGATTGTTGTTCTTCTGTAAATACCATTCTGGCGTATCGCTGGCAAACCACCTTTACAGGCGGAAGTCCCTTTTGATTCAATTCTATCATTCCACGTTAGTCTAAAGTTCCTGTAAATATGCATAACGATCCGAAACCACACATGCTGAAGCACTTCAACGGATGCACCTTAACTGGACGCTTTACACTGCGATCAAGATGTAGATTTGCACCGCAGGCATCCAAACTCAAAAAGAAGATTCCTTGATAACACGCTTTTCGCGGTGATTAGCTGACAACAACAGTTTTATTACCATATTGCGATATTTCGGATTATCTTCATGTAAACGAGTAGATAGAGTAATCAGACTTACTTTTAAATTCTTCCTCAATTCTGCTTGTCTGTTACGCAATGTTAAATCAGGCTTTTTTAAACAAAGTGATAATGGCTTTGTCGTTGTGGTTACTCGTGATCTTTCTGACCTGAAATGTTATCTACTGACTTGTTTTATATCGATAAATCCACAATTTTACGAATCCCGCGGAGTTGGGTAAATATCTTGCAGCTTCAGTTATGGACATTTTTGGCCCTTTTGGATGCGTGCATACAAATATCGCTTCAGCGCTTTGTATATACACTACTTACTTTAACAAAGAAAAGCGTCTACCTTTCAGAAGCATCAAATCTCAACTAATACCTACACGGCGCGTAGGGGTAAGGTCTTCCTGACCGTACCTGTCTGCCTCTTTCTCATCCTTCCACTACCAAGTAATTAACAGTCTATAATTTGTAGACAGTTGTTTTCCAATATTTATATTTTCTTGTAACATAATTTTTAGTTGTAATTGAGTGTAACGAATATGCTTTTATGCAATTTTAGAACTCGTGCAATGTCCGTTTTGCAAAATTTACCTAGAGAAAAACGAATACATAGGATACCACAAGATTTACTGCTGTAAAGGAAACGCAAAGTAAGATTACTTTTTCTATTATTAAATAGATTTAATAATTTAAGATTTAAATGCCGTTTTCTAAAGTTATTCGATATCGTTCGTATTGGGAAATAAAAACGGTGGGGTTAATGCATTAGAATTTATTCATATCTAAAAGCAAGCTGTATAATGATAGAAATGGGTACAATAACAAAAGAAGCAACAGTACGATAGTGAACCAAATTTATTTATATGCAAGAGTAGGTTAGCAAATAAAATAAACATAAAGGTATACAACTACAGTACTTTGAAAACAAACACCATTTGTGTTCATGTTTTGTGAGGTTGCAAGATTTTGGAAATAAGTATTCGACTAAGTTGCATGTCATTATTTTTTGATTGTTCTTATCACCCGCTTGTATCTGTCAGCTTAAATTTATAATCAATACTGTCGAGTTCTAGTTCTCACCGATATATTAATTTTTGGTTTTAATTAATAGATTTGAATGATTGTTGCCATAATATTGATTGGAAGTTATTCCCGGTTGTTTTGCAATTTATGGCCATAATAATGAGCCAGTATTTTGCCCATCAAATTAATGTTAATACAGGGTAATTTGGATTTAACCTTCTTTCATGAATTAATTTTGTTAAATTTTTAACATTTAACAAAATTAATGCATGAAAGAAGGTTAAATCCAATTTATCCTGTATTAACATTTACTTATTTAGTTACACTGTATATTTTGCACTGGTAATGTCTTTGTTATTGCAGTATTCACTCACTAACTCTCGATCGATACAACACGTTTGAAATCTTCGAAAATAAAGCGACAGAACTAAACTTGTGTTTCAAATTATGCAGTATTTATGTTTCCTTAATGTTTGTTGCTACAGTCCAGCTCTGAGTATCTGCAGTGAATTTGGAAAGCATCTTCAATGCTGATACGTATGTATTCGTGATCAAACCGACTCACTAAGAATGATTAATTAGTGTCGCTAACCATGAAAGAGACACAATACGTCCGTAGTTTTCAAAACTAAAGCGAGAGAACAAAATTTGTGTTTTAAATTATAGAGTATTAATGTTTCCCGAATGGTGTATTGCTTCAGTGCAACTCGGAGTATCTGCGGTGAGCTTGAAAACCATCTTCAGTGGCGAAATCAATGTGTTGGTGATAAAAAACTTTCTCACTAAGAATGACTGGTTTTAGCAATAAAAGAGTCAAAACAAATGTTTCGGTCGGAACAAAAAAGACTAAAACAAGCTGAATTAGAAAGTGCATAATAAAAAACACAATTTAAACACCATGTTTTTTATGGTGACAACTGCATCTGCTTCAACGATGCGAAGTTGTTAGCGTTATATACATTGTATTCCCAGAAAGTGTCACCAAATCGTCTTAGCTGGATAGGTGATTTATTTGCACCTCAATATATATGATATGAAAATTAACAAAATTATTGTATGCGGAAATCAGAAATAAACGGCATTTAATTTCGTTATTTTATTTTAAAACTTATTCATAACAGATTTACTTATTTTCAGACACTGTGTACTTTCCGCACTGGATCATCACACCTTCGAGGGAAAGAGTCTTTCACCTGTAATGAACAAACGTAAAAAGTTGAACCTCATGAAGTGCAAATACATAGGTGACCCCACACATCATACCAACAAGCATTATGAGGTGAAAATGTTTAGGTGCGGAATTTGCTATAAAAGATTCGAGAAGAAAGGGTGTCTCAAGCTACACGTGGAAGATGTTCATATCAAACATAAACATTTAATACGAGCCTCTCAGAAAATTGTTAAAAATTCAAAAGAGAAAACTTTAAATTCATATCAGAGGGGAAAAGAGTTTAAATGCTTGAAGTGCAAGTTTCAAACAAACAGCAAATACTGTCTAAAATCACACGTGAAAACAAAACATCTTAAAGAGTACGATTACAAGTGCACGACATGTGAGTACAAAACAAACAACAAGTGTTATTTAAAAGCACACATAAAACATAAACATCTTCAAGAAAATGATTTTAATTGCATGGAGTGTGAATACAAGACAAACAATAAGTCATGTTTAGAAAGACACATGAAAACTAAGCATCTAAACGAATACGATTTTAATTGCATGAAGTGTGAGTACAAGACAAACTACAAATTAGAGTTAAAAGCGCACATAAAAACGAAACATCTTAGAGAATACGATTATAATTGTACGGAGTGTGAATACAAGACAAACTGTAAACCGAAGTTAGTGTCACACATAAAAACTATACATCTTAAAGAATATGATTATAATTGCACCGAGTGTGAGTACAAGACAAACAAGAAGACACGGTTAAAATCACACATAAAAAACAAACATCTTAAAGAAGATGACTTTAGTTGCGTGCAGTGTGTGTACAAGACAAGCATTAAGTCAAATTTAGAAACACACGTGAAAACTAAACATCTTAATGAATACAATTTTAATTGTATGGAGTGTGAGTATAAGACATACTACAAGTCATATCTAAAATTGCACATAAAAACCAAACATCTTAAAGAATACGATTATAATTGCAAGAAGTGTGAGTACCAAACGAACACCCAGTCGAGCATTAAAAAACATATAAAAAGAAAACATCTTAACTACGATTTCAATTGATGGAGAGTGAGTACAAGACAAACATTAAGTTAAATGAAAAAAAATACATGAAAACAAAACATCTTGAAGAATACGATTTTAATTGTATGAAGTGTGAGTGTAAAACAAAAATACAAATTTAATTTGGAGAGGCAAATGAAAGACCTAGACTAAATGTAGAAACACCCGTAAATAAAAGCATAATGGAAGGAGGATGATTATTTTTTTATATATTAGCTGCTAAATGTATTTATATTCGTATTTTGGCAACAGATGACACTAGTTCTTTTTCTGCAACAGGTGACGCTAATTCGTTTTTGCAAGTGCTAGATTCATTAACATTTACTCTGTGTTTAAGCCGAATTCGATATCTGCAATAAATCTTTCACTTTACACATATAAAACTACACTCAGAATGCCGAAAAGCAGGTCAAAGTATCCCACTATAATTATGTTCACTCCTAAGAAAAGTGTTTAGTGGTGATTATAATACTGAAAATTTGATAGTTGTAACGGATTATCGCTAATACTATAAAAGAATATATTTTATCAGTATCTACTTACTAAATAGTTCTAAATATTTCTAAGAATTGCGAGTGACCCTAATTTCTTTTCGTGACACTGATCTAATATTGATGTTGCGGTTACATAAAAAGAATTTAAGTTTATAAGTATATCGATGAAGCTAATTTGCATTCTCAATGGCTATTTTGTATTCATGTTTAGTGTTTTCCGCCGTTATACTAGTTTAATAACCATGGTAGTGAGTAAATTTAGCACTGTGCTCATTTGCGTTATCAGTGTGCCAAACATTTGTTCAAGTTTGTTTATATTGGAGTCAAATTGAATTCTTTTCGATACCTACTAATTGACTATTTTGGTTATTATTTGGTATGACTATTGTGCAAATGTCATTTACTATCGAACGTTCTATCTTTGAATAAACTGACTTTGAGACTAAGAATTATTTTTCTTTAAGTTGAGGATAACACTCCCACCTCAGTGGTGGACGTTAAAAGAACGTTGTCTAAAATATGTGAGAAACCCAAAAAAAGGACGAAGATTCACAGTTAAAGAAAAAATTTTGTCGCTGTTACTTTTGATATGTTTTAAATCATGTGGATTTTAGTTTTCTTTAACGTGCAGCATACATAAACGTTTTGTAAAAGCAAGAGTCTAAATAAAACAATAAAGTGACTGTTGTACCACTATATTAAAGAAACAAATAATATATTATGAGGCAAAAAATATATTAAAACAACAAGTAATCAGATACAAATGTTGGCTCAAAGTAAATTTCAAACATATTTTCTATTAAAAATAAAAAGAAATAACTTTTTTGTGTTTAATTTATCTGGTGTTATTTTTTATTTAATTTAATGAATATCATATTAATAAATTATCTTAGATCCGTAGTGTACTTATACTTTTATTTAAATATTGATTTTCCATTGTGCAACTACAAATTTTTAAAGATATATTTGAATGCTATAGAAGCAAGAATAAAAACCATTTAAATTACGAAATAATTGTCTAAAATAAGTTTTCGTTCCTATTAATAGATGGCGATATAAATGTAGAACCGTTTAATAGCATCGTACTTCCCGTTTTAATGAGTTGTTGAGTGTATAACGCGATCAAAAAATGGTAAAATCGTTTATAGACCAGAAAAATTGGTGTTAAAATGTGCCAATTTTATACGTACTAGGGGTCAATGGCATTCTATGAGAGTACCTTAGATTATGGCGTTTTAAAAAATAATTTCAAATTTATTTGTTTATATATTTATGTGAAATATTTAAGATGAATGAAATTGGCAAATTTAAACAAACTCCTACTAATTACATACACCTTTTGTTTTTCTGGTAAAATAATTATTAATTGTATTTGAAGTGATATCTGTCATTTTCCAAACAGATATGTACTCATCTTTTCAAAAACATTCCATAGTGTTTGAGGGCCAATGTTCTCAATTTCATCCTAAATTGCTCCCCACAATTTTTCAATGCTATTGCAATAAATTTTATTTTTAAAAGATTCAAATAGATACAAATCAAAGTTAGATTAAATGGTCTACGTAGCCATTTTTACTACTTACATATTCATCTTTGAGTGTGAATACAAGGTAAATTGTAAATCAAAATTAGCATCACATAAAATTATACATCTCAAAAAAATATGATTTTAATTGCAAGAATGAATACAAGATGAACATCAAGTCATGTTTAAAAGAAAAGCACATAAAAACGTCTTAAAGTATACAATTTAATTGCATGGAGTATAAATACAAGACAAACTATAAATCATTTTATATACATTTGTTTCTGTACTGCTGCATGGCAACTCCCATATATGAAGTGACTTGTATCCATTTGCTGATAGTTTTCGAAGAGATTTGTTTGGTGCTGCATATCTTTCTTAACTCTGAGTTACAGTTTTAAATTTCCTTGAAGATTTTTTTTCCTTTACAAACACTTCCGAAATCGAGAAAACGTTTCACAACTTGCTTTTAATGTAGTTTATATGTAAACAGCGATATATTGTTCGAAACAAAGTGTTTTGTTTCGTTTTAGATGCGATTCTTGCTGGGCCTAGTACCAAGAAGTATTATTATTTATAAAACGTAGATAACAATACAAAATTAATAACACAAATAATTCACAAACGTTCACAGACCACGTCAATCACAGTCTCATAAGAATTTTGACAGTACAATTGTAAACTTAATAACTGTAAATTTTGTGCTCCCAAAATACCAACTTAATTAATTATATTTGATATCTCTCTATACTGTGCCTTCAAAAATGATTGAACGTGCCACTTCATTGAATCAGGGTATATAGTTACCGATTGCCGCGTGATATCATTGAACTATTCTGATCAGAACTATGCCTAACTTCACTGTTTTTGTATCCGTCACTTGCACACCTGTTTAGTATTTATAGTTTCTCCGTTTTTAACAAATTATTCAACAACAGTTCTTGTAAGAACTCCCAATTGTTTTATTTTACGTTTGAATGATCAATTGACCAACATGCCTTTCTCATTAGAAGAAAATAAGTTTATTTTGAAAGCATATTATCGAAGTGGAAACCAGGATGAAAATCAAATTTGGAAGTATTCACTTCGGTCTTGTGCAGATCAGTTTGAGGAAGAATTTCCACGACATGAAGCTGTTAATTTCGAAATATTTTCGCAACATGTTCGAAGAATTGTAAAGCGTTTCGATCAAAGTGGCAACGTTTCTACGGGAAAATCATCAGGACGGCCGACTCTCCTGACTGAAGTAGTTTTGGAAGATATTCGAGAACGAATGGATGTTAGTCCGAAAAAATCAGTGTCACAACTTTCAGCACAGACAGGTTAGTTTGATCAAATTTTTGTTTATCAAATAAATATGTACCTACTTTATTTAGGTTTATCGATTGGGACATGTCATACTGCATTGAAGAAGAAACTACATTTATACCCATACAAAATATCTGTTGTGCAGGAACTATATCCATTAGATTTTAATCGAAGAATTGAGTACTGCACATGGTTTAATGAAGTTTTAAATATTGACGATATATTAGACAAAACATTTTTCTCTGATGAGGCATGGGTTCACCTTTCAGGATACATAAATTCACAGAATTATAGGACATGGTTAACTGATAATCCACATAACTTTAAGGAGACAAGTTTGCACCCCATAAAAATAGGAATTTGGGTTGGGTAGTGGCTATAAACGGTGAACGTTATAGAGAAAATATTTTACAACTATTTATTAATGAACTAGACGATGAGGAATTGCATTATGGTTTTTTTCAACAAGACTCTGCTGTTGCACACTGTGCAGGTGCTACGATAACGTTTTTAAGGGAATTTTATGATAATCATTTAATAACATTTCCTCCTCGTTCACCTGATTTAACTCCCTCGGATTATTTCTTATTTGGACATGTAAAAAACAAAATCCATACGAACAGACTTCATAATATTGACGATCTGCAACAAGCAATCGAATATGACATCAGAAATATTACTGTTGAAACGCTTCACAAAGTATTTGATAACATGAAGAAGAGAGTAACTAAATGCATGGAAAACAATGGACAACATTTTGAACAATTCTTATAAATTATATTAAACATTTTTAATAAGCTGTTTGACTTATTGCAATTATTAAACTAACCTAAAACTTCCATTTTCAATCCTTTAAGCAAAATAAGCAAATCATTTAAACAGGTTGAAAATTAATAAAATATTGAATAATTAATAACTTCTTTGCAAAACATAACTTCCAAAGAGCTACTAAAATAAATTTTCTGGGTTATTTTTTTCCTATTATAAATTAGGTTAAGGCTTTTTTTTATAGACATGTCAGAATTAATGGTTCGATTCAGGTTATACGCGAGGTGGTATGATCAGTATTGCAACAAGGCATTTTTGAAGGCACTGTATATTCTTACTGTAGTTTCCGATTCTGATAGTTAACAAATACTTTGAGAGATGACACTGCTAAGAAGTATCTTTAAGTTTCATTTTTGTTGATTTTATGTATTCATAACCATAGATAAAATAAGCATACTTTCTATAACAGATAACATACAAGTTTATATGTACAGACTTCGTATTATGTGATATATTCGTTTTTTACATGTACATATTTCCCTGTGATAATGGAAGAAATTAAAGAATCTAATATCAATAATATCCTACTTTCAGAAAATAGTATGAAAAATGAGTTCGAAGATTCTCTAGATGATAAAGTATTTGTTAGTGAAACTATTATTAAAATAAATGATATTAACTCAGAAGATGATTATGTAAAGAACGGTCAAATAGAACATTATGAAATAAACAGTGTTAAAAATATCAAAACAGAAGTACTGGTGGAAATACATGATAATATTAAAATAAATGATGAAAGCAGTGCTGTTAGTAATATAAAAATTGAATTCAGTAGTAAAGATCTATGTAAGTGCATTTATATATGTTAATTTTGTTAGAAATCTCGAATATTAGTTATCTTAACTTTTTAATTATATTTTACGAGAAACTTAGATTATTGAAAATAAGTACACTTATTCTATCTTTATGAAAATTTATTTTTTTTTAATTGTTATTAATGTCAATTTTTAAATTAATCTTAATATATTCTATTTATGAATAATTATAATGAATATTTTATATACTTTTAATATTTTGTCTATTCACAATGGATTTGAAGATATGTAATTTGAGTAAATTTTATAACAGATTGTAGCAATTGTCATGAGAACTATCGAGATTATTGCACCAAATGTGGAATGCTTGTGCATATTTTGAACAGAGATACTGTTACAAATATATATAATAGTGCAAGAGAAGAATTACCAAAGAATTTTTTAAAAATCGAAGATTCATCTGGACATTTAGGAATATTTGCTTTGAAAGTAATACCTAAAGACGTAATACTGGGCCCTTTCATGGGGCTTAATACTTCAGAAGACTCTTTGAAAATAAGAGATGGCAAATTTGTAGTTAGAGGTGACAAATCAAACTATCTAAATTGGATGCAATTTATTAATTCTACTAGAAATATTTTTGAACATAATCTATCCATATTTCAATATGAAGAAAATCTATATTATCATAGTACTTGCATAATCCAAGAAGGAGAAGAATTATTAGTATATTTTGGAGAAGAATATGAAAATAGTCTGAATAATGACACGGAAATGGATTTTGTACCCGCTATAGAAAAAAATACTAAAAATGTATATGCTTGTACATTTTGCTGTCTTGGATTTAACACCAAATTTTATTTGACTGAACACAAAACCATTTGCAATAAAGCTAGTGGAGACTTTTCAGTTGAAGGTACTGTTAATTGTTTTTAATTCAGATGCTTATTACTTCAATTTTTAAAGTATTTATACACATTTTTTAATTTACATTTTAATATATCTCTCATTATTATTTTTTAGTTATTTTATGAAAATTATTAAATTAGGTTCACTTAAATAATGTACTAACTACAAAATATGTATCCGGACTGTGATTACAAATGCATGTTTGTTGTCTCTAGTTTATTTTTATCATAGGTAAAAGGTGTTGCTCCTGAAACCATGCAATCATATCAGAAATGTTTTAAATTTTTTATATTCACCCTATTAGATTATTTACAGAAAAGATTCTTGTAGCTTTGTAGTTGATTTAGAAAGTTTGAGAATTGGCGAAAGTGCCATTTTGGAAATATTATTTATGTCAACCATAATATATAGTTTGTATAATAAGACATGCAGGCCACTATCCCATGAAGGAAAGGTTAACATAAAGTGTAGATGGTCCCCCAGGACGCTAATAAGACTATAATTCAATAACAATCCGAGCAAGCCAAGAAGCACATAAATATTAGTTTAATGATAATTAGAAGCAGTTGAATTTGATGGAGCCTGTGGTTGATTAACTTAATCACTAAGGTTGAAATATAACCCCTTTCCACATTCACTTTTGTAATTCTGTATACGCATTTCGACAACTAAGTTGTCATCATCAGCACACAATTGCAATGACATGTGGTGTCACGGATTGTTTTTCTTATGTTGGCCTTTCTAATTAATCCATTGATTATCCAGAAACTTTAAAATATTTAGAAGAACTGCTTCACAAAAATAAGATCGAACTGAAAACAATTTTACGTGAGACATGCAAAGGTTTGTTAATCTCACGTATTCCTTTATTTTCTCTGGTTCGATCTTATTTTTGTGAAGAAGTTCTTCTAAATATTTTAAAGTTTCTGGATAATCAATGGATTAATTAGAAAGGCCAACATAAGAAAAACAATCCGTGACACCACATGTCTATCACCACAGAGCAACCGGAATAAGCAGTTTGTTTGTTTACCTTATCATCGTATGACAAAAAATCTAAATAGTATTTTCAAGTCGCTGGTTTCAAGTTTGTTTTCGCTCCAAAAGACAAAATCGAAGAAAATAAAAAATCGGGAATCTACCGAATTGAATGTTTAGAGTGCAGTAAACAATACATCGGCTAAACTAAAAGATCGATCGAAACCCGGTATAAAGAACACCTTTCGCACATAGAATTCAACCGACCAGAAAAATCGGGTATAGCGAGACATGTATTAGAAAATAACCACAGTGTTAATATGGATTGTTTACATTTGATAAAGAACGTGTATAATTATCGAGAATTAGACACGTATGAAAGCACGCACATCTTAAAGAATTTAAGCCATGTGGTGAATAATAATGACACCGGTCCTTTACAATCGACCCTTTTCTGTCTGCTTAATGTCAGAGGAGGAACACTATAATAAATCACATGCAGGCACTTATCGGTCGTGTCCGTATTTCCCTTTTTCAATGTCGTTCATCCTAGTTTAAGTAAAATAATTTTAAAAATCTTGTGAAACAAACACACAGTGTACAGCTTGGTTCTTAGCGGTGTAGATCGCGTACGGAGTTTATTTTTTGTACAGGTGTTTTTCGCCGTGTTTTACCAGGTGCTACACTTTGCAATTGTGTGCTGATGATGACAACTTAGTTGTCGCAATGCATATACAGAATTACGAAAGTTAATGTGGAAAGGGATTATATATCAACCTTAGTGATTAAATTAGAAGCAGATTACATGTACACTATATCGCTTATTGAAGCACAATTATTAAACCGCTGCCTATCCACAAACATCGGCAGGCGTGTTTAATCTGCCAGAAGAAGAAATTCCACCAAAGATTAGTCCGATGATGTGTTTCAGAATAAATCATCTTTCAGGGAATGATCGCCTGGAAGCAAGGCATGGTCAACGGACAAAGAACGTAGACCGTGTTGTATGGCACCTTGTGAAGATTCATGTCTGGAGTCGCTTTACACGTGTGGTTTCGGAATTTCGTGCGTGTTTACCGGTATTTTAAATGCGAAACGAACAGTAAACTTGTACAAAAAAGGCTTTATAAGATTAATAAAAGTGTGGTTTAAAGGTAACAGTGTAGATTGGATCCTACAAGATGACAACGATCAAAAACATTGAAGCAAACTGCGTAGGGAGTGAAAGGTATTTGGTTAACAGTTGGTATTGCATCAATGGATTGATCTTCATAGTCCTCAGACGCCAACCCTATTAAAAATGATCAATAAGGTTGACATATAACCCCTTTCCACATTATCTTTGTAAATTCTGTATACGCATTTCGACAACCAAGTTGTCATCATCAGCAGATAATTTCAAAGTGTCGCACCTGGTAAACCACGGCGAAAAAACAACCGCAAGAAAATCAAACTCCGTACGCGATCCACACCGTTCAATTCGAAAATCGAATTGAATGTTTAGAGTGCAATAGACAATACATCGGCCAAACTAAAAGATCGATCGAAACCAGGTATAAAGAACACCTTTCGCACATAAAATTCAACCGACCGGAAAAATCGGGTTTAGCGAAACATGTATTAGAAAATAACCACAGTGTTAATATAGATTGTTTACATCTGATAAAAAACGTATACAATTATCGAGAACTGGACACGTATGAAAGCATGCACATCTTAAAGAATTTAAACCATGTGGTGAACAATAATGAAAGTGGGCCAGTACAATCGAACCTTTTTTCCCTACTTAATGTCAGAGGACGAACTATATAATAAATTACAGGCAGGCACTTGACTGTCATGACCGGAATTCCCTTTTTTCAATGTAGTGCATGTTAGTTTAAGTAAGAATAATTTTTAAAATCTTGTGAAACAAACACAGTGTACATCTTGGTTTTGAACGGTGTGGATCGCGTACGGAGTTTGATTTTCGTGCGGTTGTTTTTCGCCGTGGTTTACCAGGTGCGACACTTTGAAATTATCTGCCGATGATGACAACTTGGTTGTCGAAATGCGTATACAGAATTTACAAAGTTAATGTGGAAAGGGGTTATATGTCAACCTTATTGATCAAGTCAATCAACCACAGGCTCCATCAAATTCAACCTATTAAAAATGTTTAGGCTTTTATGAAGCTGAAACTTCGCGGGAAACGTGTAGGATATATACAATTTCCCAATTATCTCGTCATATAAAAACTCATTATCTACGAATTAGGCGGAAAATTTGGTCGCACGTATGGGAAATCGCTGTAAGGCTATTCGTGAAAATAATAAAAACTTGATGCCGTATTAAACATTAGCGTATTAGCATATAAAAGATACTTTGTAACATATCTATTTATTCCATTAGTCTCTTTTGTGGAAATATTAGTCTGCGCTTCTTCTTATACAAACTATGCATAATTGTGTACAATATTTTGTAAATTGTAAAAGTACAGGACATAATATAGATGATAAACATAAAATGACAAATAATGTTTGGTAGTACAGTGTTGGACGTTTACAAGGATAGAAATTTCTGTTTCCGAATAGCCAACTTGATCAGCTTTTTTTGATCATTATTATTGTATTTCGATAAGACATACCAAAACTTTTTCAAAACCACGCAAGTGTAATATCTGTCCTGAAAATTACTGTATTGACAAGTAGTTAAACGGATATTCCACTCCATAATATTTACATGGAAATTGCAAAGTGAAAGCGAATTCTATGGCTTATGATTTTATTTACTTTTAATATTTACATTATTGATATTTATGTACCCTCTCACCATTTCTTGTAATGTTTATGAATTAGTTTTTGATATTCTGAGTTTAATCTTGTTTAAAAAGGAAGACTTTGTAGTCATAATGAAACTTCCTAGGTATATTGTAATGGTTATTCTTCATATATACTCAATGACATTAGAAGTGTTACACCTAGAAGGAATAGTTTCCTGGACGTGATTTTTTGGTAATGTGATAAGCTTAAGTCAAGAATGAAACAATCAGATTTCCAAGAAATTTTATTAACATTAATTTGAAAAAAAATCAATAATGTGTTTGGCGACCCCGTAGCTGTAGACACTCCTGTACACGTCTAGGCATCGACAAAATAAGATGGTCGATGTCTGCTTGTGGCACCTCGTTCCAAGCAACTTGAACTTGGTGGATTAACTGTGCCAGAGTTTGTGGAGGATGGTTCAAATTGGTCAGTCTTCTCCCCATTATGTCCCACACATGTTCGATGGGATTTAAATCCGGTGAACGGGGTGGCCACGGCAAAACATTAACGCCAGCTTCTCGTAGAAAGTCCATAGTACGACGAGCAATATGTGGACGCGCGTTGTCTTGCTGAAAAAGGACGTGTGGACGGCCATCTAGATAAGGCAATAAAGTGGTTTGTAGGACGTCATCAACATAACGCGCAGCTGTCATACTGCCCCGAATAAACAGAAGAGGTGATCGGCTTCCATATGCAATAGCCCCCTAAACCATTACTCCAACAGTCTTGTGCACATGCCTCTCAACAGCAAATCCAATATCACGTCGCTCTCCACGACGGCGTCTTACCCTCTGACGGCCATCATGCATGCCTAGGCAGAATCGCGATTCGTCGCTGAATACGACATTATGCCATTCTGCTTCCCAATGCTGCCGTTCTCTGCACCAGTCCAAACGTTGACGACGATGTTCTGCAGTCAAAGGAAGGACTAATCGTGGATTTGGTATGAAGCAAGTCCAAAAGCTCGAATGCGGCGATATAATGTTCGCATACTATTGCAATGCGACCTTCACCTCCATTGGTCACAAAGTTGGCGCGTAGTAGCAAAACGCTGCAGAGTTATGTTGAAGTGCCTGTCCTACACGCTCTGTGGTACGCCTTATCTAGGTTGACCTGTTGGTCTGTTTTTGTTCCTCTACGCTTCGTCCACACCCGTACTACACACGCATTACCGTCATTGCATGTTTTGCCGTGGCCACCCCGTTCACCGGATTTAAATCCCATCGAACATGTGTGGGACATAATGGGGAGAAGACTGACCAATTTGAACCATCCTCCACAAACTCTGGCACAGTTAATCCACCAAGTTCAAGTTGCTTGGAACGAGGTGCCACAAGCAGACATCGACCATCTTATTTTGTCGATGCCTAGACGTGTACAGGAGTGTCTACAGATACGGGGTCGCCAAACACATTATTGATTTTTTTTCAAATTAATGTTAATAAAATTTCTTGGAAATCTGATCGTTTCATTCTTGACTTAAGCTTATCACATTACCAAAAAATCACGTCCAGGAAACTATTCCTTCTAGGTGTAACACTTCTAATGTCATTGAGTATATTTTCACAGCTTCTTCAGGACCTGTTGTTATTCACCATGATCTTCTTTTTCATTGTAATTGTAAAGTATTTTGGTGTAATAAACAACTAGTACAGTAACTAAATATATATAGAACTAAATATTGACAAATACAACATAGTTACATATTCCAAAATAAATTTTCCTATAATATTTAATTATATTTTGTATCAATTAGTTATAGTGGGACTAATTGAAAATTGTTTTAGTTTTTGAACTTACGCAGTGCCAATTTTGTAAAATCTACTTGGAGAAGAGAGAATATTTAGACTACCACATGACATGTTGCTCTGAGAGAAATGCCAGGTGAGATTAATTTTTATATTAAAAAAAATTTTTTACGACTGTAAATTCACAGTAGATTTTCCTTTTTACAAGGTAAATTGCTTAAGCACATTTTTGCCCATGCATCTGTCAAATGTGATTTACAATCACATTCGTAGCTATTAAAAAATTGTCTACATTTCTTTTTTAATTTAAAAAAATGTGCCATCGTCATGTGTCATATTATGAATCGTTATCCTTCGCATTATTTCGCCATGTAAATTGGACGACTTGCTTCTCAGAAGGGTTTTGTTCCCCCTGACGTTTCGGTCGAATCGCTTTCATGTTCTTCATTAGGTTTTAGGATTGGACTGCTCAGCTGAGTCAGGCGGTATATATAAAGGGTACTAGGAAAGTTTTGCAATATGACGCAACAATGAATCGTAGGAAGCTGCATGTTGAGACATGTTCATACGTGCATAGTAGCCGACGCGCCATGTCGATGGGCTCAGTTATTCATTAGCAGTGAGAGTGTAAAGTGCTTGCGTTGGCATTGTGGTCACGAAATGAGATAAGGGCAGTTTTGCGTTATAATTTCGTGCGTGGTTTAAACATACACCAGTGCTTCGAAGAAATGTCTCTTGCACTAGGTGATGTTTGTCCACATCGCACAATGATATTCAGGTGGTATAGAGAATTCCAAAGGGGAAATTTAACTGTGGAGGATGCTGAGAGGCCGGGAAGGCCACGAACGTCAGTTACGGAGGGAAACGTTACTACTGTGAGGAAAATGCTTGGCGAGGACAGGCGAGTGGCTTACCAACAAATAGAGGGTACTTCAGGCCTAAATGCACCAGCAATTCGTTTGATTCTGCATGATCATTTGCACGTGAAGAAACTTTGTTCTCTCTGGGTGCCGCATCGACTGACTAAAGAACAAAAGACACAACGTGCGACTTGGTGCCGGGAGATGCTAAAAAAGTTTAATAAGGGGCTGTATTTTTCAAATCGAGTGGAATTGTGGAACGCGTCGTTTTGGACACACAGAAGACAGTCACAGCTAAGTGGTCTACTGAACAGTGCCTGCCTAAAGCCATTGGTTCTACGAAGAACCTGCGGCCAAAAGTCAAGAATGTACACCTGGTTCCTCCATCACGATAATGCTCCAGCTCACCGCGCAAAGCCTGCACCGAATATTTGACCACGACAGGATTGAAACTTCTCGAGCATCTTTCTTACAGTCCGGATCTTGCTCCCTGCGACTTTGCGCTGTTCCCGCATGTGAAAATGATGCTAAAAGGGAGACGGCTGTCCAGTGATGGGGACCTTCTGCGGGCTTGGGACGAGTTTGCTTTACTCCCTAGTGAAACTTGGCAGAACTGGTTTAAAGATTGGTTTCGGAGGTGTATTGAGTGTAGAAGAAATTACTTTGAAAAAATGAAATAAACAAAGCTGTATTGCAAAATTTTTCTAGTACCCTTTGTATGTATCCATAATCCCAATAATGTGTGTGCGGCTTCTCGTTATTCGATCCTTTCATCTTTAGTCAATGTGATTGTTCTCAGGTAGTAATACTTTATTACCAACCGTTACTTTCTCGATAATGCGTTTATCATATAACGCTGGTTTCCACACTATTGCAAGTCATTTTTGCGACGTCTCGTTTATTCATTCGGTATTATCGCTTATCTTTTTCAATGATCTCCATTATGATTCTGCTCATGTACCGTCAAAATTAATATTATATCCCGATGATACTATGTGTTTGGCCGGGGACGACGCGGTCTCTTTCTTTACTACTGCATTCCTGTGTTTTTCGCCCGTATACTAGTTCCTTTATTGGTCTAGATTATAACGGGTCTTCCATTGAGCGCTTCTTATCTTTCAATTGAAATAAAACAAAGTGTGTGTGAGATATCATCGAAATTTTCTATTCGATTGAAAGGCCTATCGATGCCATTGTGTATGGAATATAACATTGTGCAAATATCCGCTCCGGCTTCGCTGGGTGGCGCGCATCTGAAACATCCAATTTTCCAATGACTAGCGCATAAATCAGGCTGAATTTGGCCAATGGCATGGGTTATGTTGGCTTTGAGGGCCGCTGTGGTATGTAGCTTATTCGCATAGACCTGTGACTTAAGAAAACCCCCATAAGAAAAAGTCTAACGAGGTCAAATCGCACGATCTCGATGATCAGTTCACATCACCTCCACGTGAGATGACCACGCCCTAAAATCGCTCGTGCAGAATGTCCAATGTGCCATGAGCTGTGTGGCACGTAGCGCGATCCTGTTGAAACCACATGTCGTTGGTGTCCATATGAGCCAATTCAGGCCAAAAGAAGTTGATAATCATCGACTTATAGCGCTCGCCATTGACGCTTATGGCCTGGCTAACGTCATTCTCAAAGAAATATTTGACGCCGCCAGCCCAAAATCCACACCAAACAGTGACTTTTTCGGGATGCATTGGACGCTCTTGGATCTCATGTGGATTGGTATTGTTCCAAATTCGACAATTTTGCTTGTCAATATACCCATTCATCCAGAAATAGGCCTCATCGCTGAAGATGACTTTTTGATGAAAATTACGGTCAGTTTCCAACTGTTCCAGGGCCCATTCAGCAAACACACGTCGTTGTCAGACACTATGTCGGCGAATTGCCGGACAAATGAATGTTAAAAGGAATAATTCAAATATTAATAACAATTTAACATTCTTTTATTCGGCAAATTACCGTGGTGCAAACGTCTGTCTATAATACGCTCTGGAAACTTTATTACCGAAATGCGAGATAGACGCGTTCTCGCTTTGTCATTCAATACATTTTTGTGTTGGACGAGAGAGGGAAGCAATGATTATTCATTATTTTTCTGTACCGAAAAGATACGATATACTCTACCAAGGAATCGTTCGTTAATAACACAAGTCTATCTGATGATGAGTGTAATTATCTGAAACATATGTAGTAGACAGGGTGTTATTAACATTTGTATGATTCCTTTTAACATTCTATAATGTGAATATTTAAAATTATTCATTTCGATAATTGCATATTTTAGTAAATTGTTATGCGAGCAATAGTCTACTTTACGTACTTGTGGAGGCCAAAAATACCGATTTTTCGATTTGATACTGTATTTGAAATTTTGTCTGTAATAATTTATTAATTTTCAGACTTCTGGTACTACCTGCACAAAACATGGAACAATTACTAGTACCTATATCGAGGAAGGGTAAAAGACAACCACGCCAAGTATATAAATGTGCAAAATGCAAATACAAAACTGCATATAAAAGCGATCTCAAAACCCACACCAACAAACATTATGAAGTGAAAATATACAGATGCGAAATTTGCTGCAAAAGATTTAAGGAGAAAGGATCCCTCGAGGTACACAAGGAAGAAACTCATGCGGATTTCGATGAAAAATATTCAACATCCGAAAATTTTGAAGCAGATAAAGGAAGCTTGAAAATTAATCATTCCCTACGTGATCAAATGAAACAACTTAAATGCTCTAAGTGTGGGTTTCACGCAAAGACAAAGTATTCTCTCAAAGTGCATGTCAACATTAAACATTCAAAAGAAACCAATTACAAGTGCTCCGATTGTGAATATAAAACAAACCACAAGCCATATTTAAGGAGACATATAAAAATCAGACATTTTAACGACATCGCCTACAAATGCATGGATTGTGAATACAAAACAAATTACAAGTCATGTTTAAAAACACATATAAATTCACAACATCTTAAAACAACCATTTATAGGTGCAAAGAGTGTAAATATGAAACAAGTTATAAGTCCTGTTTGGATGTGCACATAAAAATCAAACATCTCGAACAAACTGACTATAAGTGTTTAGAATGTGATTACAAAACAAATAACAAGTCATTTTTAAAAGGTCACATAAAAAGAAAGCATATTGTGGAAACTATTTATAGATGTACAGAGTGTGAATACAAAACTTATTATAAACCAAATTTAGAAAAACATTTAAAAACGAAGCATCTCACGGAAGCGGAATATGAATGCAAAGAGTGCCAATATAAGTCGAACTTTAAACCCTATTTTGAAAGACATGTGAAATCGAAACATTGTAAGGAAATTAGTCATAAGTGCACAGAATGTGAATACGAAACAAATTACAAGCCTTATTTAGAAAAGCACATAAAAATAAGGCACCTTAAAAAAATTGCTTATAAATGTAAAGAGTGTGAATACGAATCAAACTATGAGCCATACTTAAAGAGACACATAAAAACAAAACATCCTAAAGAAACAAATTATGAATGCTTGGAATGTGAATACAAAACAAATTACAAACACTATTTAGAAAGGCATGCGAAAACAAAACACTCCAAGGAAAATAATCATAAATGCATGGAATGCGAATACGAGACAAACTACAGGCCCTATTTAGAAAAACATGTAAGAACGAAGCATTTCAAAGAAACCTTTTATCAATGTACTGAATGTGAATACAAGACGAACTACGAGCCGTATTTAAAGAAACATATGAAAACAAGACATCCTAAGGAAGCTAATTATAAATGCCTGGCATGCGAGTACAAAACCAGTTGCAAACAGTATTTAGAAAGACATGTAAAAACGAAGCATCTTGAAGGAACTGATTATAAGTGCGTGGAGTGTGAATATAAAACAAACTGTAAGCCATTCTTAGAGAGACACATACAAACGGAACATGTTAAAACTAATTACAAATGTACAAAATGTGACTACGAAACAAACTACAAACCATATTTACAAGTGCATATGAAGAGAAAACATCAAGAAGAAACTAGTTATCGATGCGTGCAATGTAAATACACAACAAACTACAAGCCTTATTTAAAAAAACATATGAAAGCCAGACATCCTCAAGAAAGTAATCATAAATGTTTGGAATCTGAACACAAAATCAATTGCAAACATTTGTCGAGGCATTTAAAAACAAAGCATCTCGAAGGAGCTGATTATAAATGTGTGGATTGTGATTATAAAACAAACTCTAAGGCACTTTTAGAAGAACACATGCAAGTGAAACATTTTAAAACTAATTTCAAATGTACGAAATGTGAATATGAAACATACCACAAACCATATCTACAAGCACATACGAAAAGAAATCATCAGGAAGAAATGACTTATCAGTGTGTTGAATGTGTATACAAAACGAACTACGAGCCATACTTAAAAAGACATATAAAGCGACAACATTCAAAGAAAGTATGATTATGCATGAATACTGTTTTATAAAAAATCTTTTACGGTGGAAATACTTTAAAAATTATTTCCATTAACATATTCAAGTGAAAGAAAGATCGTGCAAGTGATTAATATACAATATCAAGGAGTTATTTTTATATACAATAATATCAAACTGTATAAAACTTGTGTGAAATCGGAAGACGCCAAGCTGTGCGAAAAATGTGACGACACAAAATATGGCATAATCTGAAAATATTCAATACAAAGCGCATTCTTATACCGTGAATATATTTTATAATGCAACATGCACATACATACATAACGTAATAATGAAATGACAGCAATGTATTTTAGCGTGTATTTTATTTTGCAACATAGGATGTGAAATACAGTAGTTGAACAAAATTTAAAAACTAATTTAACAAATTTTCAAAAATGTCACCATTGACGGCCAGACAGTATTCTAAGCGATTGTAGAATTCATTTATTGTATTTTGTATTTGCTCTGGAGTTATTTCTCTTGCAGCAACTCGTATTCTATTTTTTAACCGCGGAAACATGTTTGGACAACATTTACTGATGAGGGAATTCGGAAAGGATACTCTTCGTGTGTGTCAAACTGTCACTATTGATACTAGTTTCTCAGATCATAGAGCTCAGGTGATCTACTGCAAATCTGCATCTACAAGTCAGAAGCAGCAACACTATAAATTAGCTCGCGTAATCACACGCTCAATTATAAATAATTTTGTGGATGACATATGTGGTGTAGATTGGAACAATGTTTACTGTGATGCCTACGATACAAATTTAAAATTTTTGAACTTCTTGAATGTATTTTTGAGTTATTTTAATTCTTATTTTCCTTTAAAAAAAAGTGTATAATAAACAATATTCTTTTAAACCATCCAAAAAAGTCACTCAATTAAGAGATGATGTCTCTGCATTGCGTGTTATATGTAATTTTAATAACGATTATAAAAAGACATTTACATTTTACAAAAGTCAATATGAAAACGCCGTAAATCAGGATAGAAGAAATTTTTATGATCAACAATTACTTAATTCCACAAACAAAAATAAAACTATGTGGCGTATTATTAATTCTCATTCGGGTAAAAACGTTAAACACGTCTTTCCTCAGGCCGACGATCCCAGGCGTCTTGCTTGTGATTTTAACGAAATATTCCTTCAGAACTCTTCTTCATCAAATCAGACATACAAATTTATTGATCGCATTCCTAATAATTCTTCTTCATTTTATTTTTTCCCAATATGTGAAAGAGAACTCTCTTCCTTCATAAACTCATTGAGCAACTCCAAATCTTCCGGTCGAGATGGTATATCTATTAGTTTTCTAAAAAGTTGCTCGGCTAGCTACTTAAGACCCCTGACCCACATAATTAATCACTCCTTTGCTACAGCCATTTTTCCGGACTACCTCAAACATGCTTTGGTTGTTCCGTTGTTCAAGAAAGGTGATCCTAATAATCTAGAAAATTACAGACCGGTTAGCCTGTTGACCGGTTTTTCAAAATTATTCGAGAAAGCAGCGTACTCCAGATTAACACATTTCTTATCAAAGCATGGTTTAATTAATAAAAATCAACATGGGTTTGCCAAGGGTAAGAGTATTGAAACCGCTCTATATGATTTCACTGACGAAGTCCTCAATGCATTGGATGACAAAAGATTACCATGTGGTTGCTTGTTAGATTTGTCTAAAGCTTTTGACACTTTGGATCACAAACTTCTTTTAAGCAAACTCGAACGCTACGGTATAAGAGGCACTGCCCTCTCTTGGTTCAAATCTTACATTAGTAACAGATCACAATCGGTGTGCTTAAATATCAAAGGTGGTAATGTTTATTCAGATGAGATAATGTTCTCTATGGGTGTTCCACAGGGTAGTATCCTTGGGCCCATCTTATTTCTCTTATATTTCAATGACATTCATTATCTGGATCACAGACCTAATAATCAATGCCTTACAATCAATTATGCCGATGATACCACGCTTTTGGTCACCGGCAATTCTTTAAATCAGGTTATTGACAGCACTGAATCTGTACTGAGTACAGTCCAGAACTGGCTGTCATGTAATAACCTGAATATTAACAACTCGAAGACAAACATAATTCTGTTTAGATGCAACAATTTTACTGATATTCCTAACAGTGTGGAGCTTGGCCATTCCTTGTATCCTGTACAAAATAGTGTTCGCTTATTGGGAGTTACGGTCGATCAGTTCCTAAAGTGGAAGGATCATATCAATGTTTTATGTAAAGTCCTTGCAAATGTGTGCTTTGGGATTCGTCTCTTGAGGAAACTCGTTAGCGATCAGGCGCTACGAATGATATATTTTGGATGCTTTTACTCCAGGGTAAGGTATGGCATTGCTGTTTGGGGTAGTAGCAGTGAATTGGATCGCGTATTTATAATTCAGAAAAGAATCCTCAGAATAATGCACAACATGAATTTTGAGCAGTCGTGCAGGGGCGTGTTCAGAGAACATTTTCTCCTAACTGTTTTCGGGATATATATTTTTGAGGTCCTGCTTTTTGCTTACAAGCATGAACATTTGTTTGAGGAGCATATCGCTACTCACGATTACTCCACAAGACACAAAAATGATTACTACTATCCTAAACACCGCCTTGCCTTGGTGGAGAGTGGACTCCACTACTCTGCCATTAAATTTTTTAATCACTTGCCCGAATCGTTCAGAGAGGTTAGGGTATTTTCAGTATTTAAATCGAGAGTTCGTGATCTCTTAATTGAGCTGGAACCATATAGCCTATCTGAATATATAAATCATAGATTTATTTAAGATATAATACATTTTATTTATTTCTTTTTTTTTTAATTACATATGTAACATATCTATGTCATGACGTTTGTATTTCTTTCTTTTCGACGAATTACAATAAAGCTATTATTATTATTATTATTATAATTGGTCAATATTGTTTAGAGGTTCTCCATGAAAAACTTTATTTCTGATACATGACCAAAGAAAGAAATCGTTTGGAGACAGGTCTGGTGACCTTGCGGACCATTCTACTTCTCCTCCACGGCCTATCCAACGGTTTGGAAATCTTTGGTTGAAAAATGTTCTAACCATATGAGAATTATGTGCCGGCGCGCCATCATGCTGGTACCAAATCTCACCATCAATATTTAAAGCGTGGAGGGCTGGCATAACTCTGTACTCAAGCAATTCTAAATATTTTTCTCCTGTAAGAGTACCCTCAATAAAAAACGGTCCTACAATATGGTGTCCAATCAACCCACTCCAAACATTGACTTTCTGTGGCCGCTGAGTCCTTGTGATATGATATCTATGCAAATTTTGTCTACTCCAGTAGCGGTAGTTCTGTGAATTTACTTCACCATTTACATAAAATGTTGCTTCATCTGTAAAGCAAATTCTGCGTAGTAAAGTATCATCATTATGAAGCTTATCCAACATGATTTCACAAAAGTTATTTCTTCTTTCTGCATCATTCGCAATTAGTTCCTGATGGTTTTGAAAATGATACGACTTAAAATGTTCTCGTTTTAGTAGTTTATGCACGGAAGATTTGCTTACATTTGTAGTTTGTACTAAAGCTCTTGTGGAGAGCATATTATTATTTTCGATTGTTTGTAGAATTTCATCTCTTTTGGCGTCAGTAATAACATATCTTGGCCTATTCTTTTTTTATGATTAGGAACGATGCATTCATTATTTTTATACTTCTGTACTAACCTACTTATTGTAGTTGGACTCGGTCTTGGACGGTCAGGATATGTAATTTGAAACAAATCTGCTACTCTCCTCAAACTCATATTCGAGTTATACCAGTTCACTAATAACAGTTTTTCTTCTACACTATACATACCTCAAAAATAGAGTAACTTATTTTGACATCCTATGTTGCAAAATAAAATACACGCTAAAATACATTGCTGTCATTTCATTATTACGTTACTCTAGCAACTAGTGTATGTATGTGCATGTTGCATTATAAAATATATTCACGGTATACAAACAGGACACGCTCTTATATGGTAAATATTCATATACACATGCAATAGGTCAAGAAAAATTGTCATACTAAAAACTTCAGGTTATGTTCACATATCAGTTCCGATCCTTGGGCCTGGAATCATATTTCACTTGATTTTAAGTAAAATATCTAGCAAAATTGAAATTTTTATAAGAATTTAAATTCAATCTTTAAAAGTGCTACATTAAAAAGTGTATGTAATTTTAGACAATATAAAATATACAGTATATTGTTTTTAAAAATATTTATATATTGCTACAAATATGTATATATTACAAAATATATAACTCAATTTGTTTTGAAATATGTAGTTGTGTTTATTACGTGATTGAACATTTTATTTAATATTTATCACATAAAACACCAGTACCGTCACTTAAGATTTTATTACCCACTTCTATAATAAATCATCCACAATAATCATCCTGTTATACATGCTCCTTTTGTAGGTACCTTTTTGCAATGTGTATCATTTCATTCTCGTGCCCGTTTACGTGTATTAATAGTGATAAACTTTTTTCATATCAACTTCTTAATATCATTTAATTTAAATGTAATGTTAGATGCAACACAGTTTTTATCAATTCCTAAAAATTTTTTATGTATGAATTTTGGATGGCAAGGTAATGTCCAAAGTATAACACTTGCTCAAGTTTTTAAAATATTTTTTTTTAATTTCATGAGTTAATTTTCAATTGTATAAATACATCCTTTCGCGTTGCTAATACATATTCTAAAGGAGAATTTTCGTTACATGGATATCTGGCTGTTTCCCGCAGGCCCACGAGTGATATTCTAACAAATATTCGTTTTTTTTAGATTCTTAATATTATGATTTCTTTATTATCAGTTTTTGCACGATCTAATCATTTTCAAATACTGTAGCATATAATTCATCCCCAAATCTTTCACTAAAGTTTCATTTAATTATATTCCTGATAAGTAATGTTTTATTCGAAATTATGTATCTGTATTACCCTTTATCCAATAGGATGTAGCGTAAACCTACCTGTTTAGTAAAGATTAATCTATAAGTCTGCTGAAGTAATTTTCAAGTAGATCTTGTCTCACCTGGGGTCATAATTAGATCTTTATTCGATTTACCTTCCTTATACGAACACTGAAATACCTACTGTGTTTCGATCATATTTATTTTAGTCAATATCGCAATCTCTTTCGCGTATTGTTATCTTGTTTGCATTAGGGAAACTGTCATCTTAATTATTAAATAATATTGTAGACTACTTTATTTCGTTAGTGGTGGAAGTTTTTACGTTTATGAAATTTGAGGTTATAAAAGAAATTGACTTTTGATGATGACATTGACGTCAAATTTTTCTACAGTAAAGAGGACGCTACTTTAAGTGCTAACTATTCTTACGTGACACATGCTATAGAGTAAATTTATAGGATGTTCCCAGATTCAAATTTAAATCTAATAAGAATTATTCGCCATCAAATTGTTGAAATACTGTTTATAAGTACAATTATTTAATAATTGTATTGTTATTGAAATAAACAACTATTTTGTACATAGTACTTTATTTAAAATGTTTTACACTAAACACAAGAAACTTCATACATGACCCTCAATCTATCAACAATCATACGGTTTTTAAGAGTCGCGTATAAATTTCCTAATATACGTAAAACTTGCGCTCCGGTTAGTACACATACGAGGGAGTACCCAAAAATGAACCAGAATTCTCTGTAAAAACCTGCATTTTATTTTTCTTGCAAAACAACTTTATTACCTTCAATATACTCTCCATTTAACTTTATACATTTGTCAAATCGATAATTCCATTGTTGAAAAGATTGCTCGAACTCGCTTTTCTGTACGACTGCGAGCTACTGTTTCGTTTTTTTCCCTCTTCCACGTTGTTTAAAGGATGTCTTTTCATTTCCCTCTTCATTCGTAGAAACAAAAAAAAAGTCGCACGAAGTAAGATCAGGGGAGTGGTTGATAAAGCTGTGTGAGCAGGTGCATTGTCATGGTGTTGTCATTCCCCGTCTGCTACAAATCGGGCCTCTTTTGTCGTACACTATTCTTAGAACCTCCAAGTAGAATGCCTGATTAACTATCTGACGACAACGATGAGCAAACGAAAATGCTTTTACAAAAAAATGCACTGTAACAAGACAACCTTATTTGAAGAAAGAACCGGTTGCACCGAATGCAGAAGTTACGTCACGCGCACCTACGGGCGAGAATGCATGCTAGGCAAGTCCCACCTACAGCGTTGTAATTCCAGTTATTTTTGGATACCCTCTCATAAAACAATAATTATTTTATTAAAATAGATCTTTTAAGATTTTTATCTTAGTCTACATTTAACATCTATGCATAAAATAGAAATGTAATATTTATACACACCGCGCGTAATACTGTAAATATCGGGTAACGGAAGTTCGGAAAAACGTGAACAACTATTTTCGTAAAATTGAAGGCCATGTAATAGGAGCAAACCGATACTCGTCAATGTGAACACGTTTCTTGTGCCGTATTTCCTCAGATTCTCTTGTAAATTGGTACCCGCTACATAATTCAAAGCGGCGGTTGAACTCGTTTCACATATTTTCTAGCGCCACATTGTTCCTTGAGTTTGTCTAATGTGTTTCGTGGTGAGGGTACATAAACAAGGTCCTTAATGTACCCCCAAAGGAAAAAGTCACAAGGCGTTAAATCGGGTGACCTGGAAGGTCAAGAGAACAAAACGAGGTCATCTGCACCAAGACACCCAATCCAGCGATGGTCCAGCGGAGGTTAATCGTTCAGATAACGACGAACTTTAATATTCCAATGAAGGGGTTCTCCGTCCTGTTGAAAGACAAAATCCCTGGAATCAGCAACGGAAACGACCATAATTGCAACATATATGTGTTTTTTGTCCAATTTCAATTCGGCAAAAAAACATTTACTTTTGGCGAATTTTTCAACTGTGACAATTGTACGTGGATTTTCAATGTCCCAGAATCGCACTTTATGACGATTCTAGTTCCCAGATACATGAAATGGTGAATATTCATTGCTGAATATTAACTTGGCGGCGAAATTGTCGTCGCACAATGCTTCCTGCATTTTGATTCAACATTTTAGTCAATGGATATGATTGGTCCTCCAGTGTTACGTGGTGTAGGAGCGCACGAGGTACAGTTTGAAACGAACCGTCGTCGTAAAACCTTCCACACAGTTTGATGCGGTATTCCAAGTACACGGCTTGCTCGTGTCCTTAATTTCTGTGGATAACGCATGGAACTATCCCTCTCTCTCCACTGTTTTGTCTGGCACTTTTGATAGACCGGTGTTTTTACCTTTACACAAGCAGTATCCTAAATTGCCGATACCACCGCAAAATGCTTTGTTTACAAAAAACTTTACTTGCTTTGCCTCCGTTTCGGGAGATACTAAAACATACTGAGTTCGTGCTACCACCTAGTGCACAAAATACAAACTTGATGAGTTTGCGGTTATTTTCCATATGTCACTCATACTTGTACATGCAATATTTTTGAAAATAAATGAAGACGTTTTAGAGTAAAGGCGGTTAAATTTCATGAATGTTGTGCTAGAATTCCTCTTTGAGTTTTTGAATCGTTTCAGGGTGGTTCACATATACTGTTCTTTTTAAATAACACAGAAGAAGAAGTCTAAAAGGGTTAAATCGCTTCTCGGCGGCTAGTTTTGGTCTTCAAAACGGGAGATGCCACCATGTGTCAACTCTATGCAATAATGTCATGTCGTTTCTCGCGCTGTGTCGCAGGTCGCATCATCCTATTGAATTTACTTCCACCTCATTCAATTCCTGCTAGAAAGGTTGTCAAGATAACAAACGCTATTGACGGTTAGGAGGGCGCCTTCGTTTCTAAAAAATGTACGGTCCGATGATCCGTCTTACCCACAGATAGGACACTAAACTGCAACTTTTTGAAAGTGCCTCAAAAGTTCCTGCATGAAATATGGATTTTCTGCTCTTCCAAATCTGAGAATTTTGTTCGTTGACGGAGCCGTTGAAATAAAAGCGCGCCTCATCATTAAAGACGATTTTATTGTAGAATGCTTCGTCGATTTGCAGTTGTTCTATCTGGATCTTACAGCTGCAATGCTATCAGTCAACCTTCCAAGGTGATAACGTGTCATTTTTAACGTCTGCTCGAATTTCTCCAGGAAAGTTTCAATATTACAATTGTCATTAATTATGAATTGTTATTGTAAAAATTTCACTATTTTTGCATTTTCACAATTGATAAACGTTCTTCCGGACTGTAATATACAATACATTTTGCATTTGTACCAGTTCTGATGGACTTAATATTTGCGAACCTGAAATGGCGCACGATTCAAATTTCAAGTTCTTATTAAGACACCTTTATAGACACTTTATGGCACTAGAACCCCGTGAAACTTCTGCATGGTTCCCTCTCCTACGATAGGTTTTCCATTCTTGTGCCTTTTATATCTTGCTGTCAGTAACTTTGCTGTATTAATATTAATTCTTCTTTAACGCTTTCTTATAGTGATCGCAATCTAATTTCATGAATTCAGTGATCTAGGTGAGACACAGTATACATCGGATTCGTATAAATTTTCAAGCTTTGTATATTGCACTGCTTCACCGATTAGATACAAAGGGTACTAGGAAAGTTTTGCAATACAGCTTTATTTATTCAATTTTTTCAAAGTAATTTCCTCTACACTCAATACATCTCTCCATCCTCCGAAACCAATCTTTAAACCAGTTCTGCAAACTTTCACTAGGGAGTAAAGCACACTCGTTGTCCCAAGCCTGCAGAAGGTCTTCATCACTGGAAAACCGTCTCCCTTTTAGCTTCATTTTCACATGCAACAGTGCAAAGTCGCAGGGAGCAAGATCTGGACTGTAGGGAGGGAAGTTTCGATCTTATCATGGTCAAAAATTCGGTGCAGGCTTTGGCGTCGTGAGCTGGAGCATTATCGTGATGGAGGAACCAGGTGTATATTCTTGACTTTGGTAGCAGGTTCTTCATAGATCCGATGACTTTAGGCAGGCACTGTTCAGTACACCACTTAGCTGTGACTGTCTTCTGTGTGTCCAAAACGACACGTTCCACAATTCCACTCGATTTGGAAAATACAGCTAGCTATCCTTTTCTTCTTTACAGATCGGGATTTTCTGACAACTACGGATGTGTCCTCATCAAACACCCAAATTTTGTTTTGAGCTTTGGTCGGCACATCGTACAGCCAAGTCTCGTCACCTGTCACGATGTTGTTCACATACCGAGATTGTGTCTTATTAAACTTTTTTAGCATCTCCCGGCACCATGTCACACGTCGTGTCATCTGCTCTTCAGTCAGTCGATGCGGCACCCAGAGAGAACAAAGTTTCTTCACGTGCAAATGATCATGCAGAATCGAAAGAATTCCTGGTGCATTTATGCCTGAAGTACCCTCTATTTGTTGGTAGGTCACTTGCCTGTCCTCGCCAAGCATTTTCCTCACAGTAGTAACGTTTTCCTCTGTAACTGACGTTCGTGGCCTTCCTTGCCTCTTAGCATCCTCCACAGTTAAATTTTCCCTTTGGAATTCTCTGTACCACCTGAATATCGTTGTGCGATGTGGACAAACATCACCTAGTGCAAGAGTCATTTCTTCAAAAAACTGGTCTATGTTTAAACCACGCACGAAATTATAACGCAAAACTAAGAGTAGTTTTGCGTTATAATTTCGTGCCCTTATCTCATTTCGTGACCACGATGCCATCGCAAGCACTTTACAATCTCACTGCTAATGAATAAGTGAGCCCATCGACATGGTGCGGCGGCTACTGTGCACGTATGAACATGTCTCAACGTGCAGCAACAAGCAGCTTCCTACGATTCATTGTTGCGTCATATTGCAACACTTTCCTAGTAACCTTTGTATAGTACAGCACAAATTTTATCTTTATTAAATATTGTTCTTTTTAACTCATTTCATATATTTACAATTTTTTCGAATGTTGTACTTTTACATGTTTTTTTAAATACGGTTGGTAGTTCGTTTTGTACTCACATTCATCACACTGGTAACAAGTATCTTCCGGATGTTTTCTTTTAACATGTGCTTGTAGATATGGCCTATAGTTTGTTTCATATTCACATTCTGAACATTTGTAATCAATTTTAACATGTTTTGTTTGCACGTGTCTTTCTAGGTGTGGCTTACAGTTTGTTTTATATTCGCATTTCGTGCATTTATATTCAATTCCTTCAAGATGTCTTGTTCTTACATGCCTCTCTAGATACTGCTTACAATTTGTTTTGTATTCACATTCCAGGCATTTATAATTAATTTCTTGAAAATGTCTTATTTTCGTATGTAATTTTAAATACGGCTTGTAGTTCGTTGTATATTCACATTCTGTACATTTATAGGAGGTTCCTTTAAAATGTTTCGTTCTTATATGCTTTTCTAAATACGGCTTATAGTTTGTCTTGTATTCGCACTCCGTGCATTCGTGATTATTTTCCTTACAATGTTTCGATTTCATATGCCTTTCTAAATATGGTTTAAAATTTGTTTTATATTCGCACTCCTTGCAACAATATCGAGATTCTTTTGAATGCTTCGTCTTCAAGTGATTTTCCAAGTACGGCTTATAGTACGACTTATATTCACAATCCGTGCACTTGTAAACAATTTCCTTAAAATGTTTTATTTTCATATGTTTTCTTAAATATGACTCGTGGTTTGTCCTGTATTTGCATTTCGCACACTGAATGTTAATCTCTTTCAAATGTACTACATTAATGTGCACTTTCAGATAATACTTGTTTTTTGTTCGAAATTCACACTTTGGGCACTGAAGTTGTTTCACTTTCTTCCCCTTCTTCTCCGCCTCAAAATTATCGGACATCGAAAAGGTGTGTGATCCTTTCCCGCCAAAATACACATGAAATTCTTTCTTGTGTATCTCGAGAGATTCTTTCTCTTTAAAACTTTTGTTACAAGTTTTGCATCTATTCATTTTCGCTTTGTAATGTTTCTGGGCGTGGGTTTTAAGATCGCTTTTATATTTAGTTTTGTATTTGCATTTCGCACATTTATGCATTTGACGTTGTTGCCTCTTGCACTTTCTCGGTGCAGATGTTTCTAACTTTTCGGTCTTCGGGGTTAATAATACAAACTGTCTGAAAATAAATAAATCCGTTATGGATAAGTTTGCAAATAGAGTAATGAATTAATCAAAAAGCGAAAAACCCTTTACTACTCAAAACCAAACACGCTAAGTGTATTTGGTTTTGGTGGAATGATCCAGTTGCGACACTGTGATTAATAATCTGCTGATGATAACAATTCAGTTGTCAAAATGCGTATACAGAGTATGGATAGTGGTAAGTATTTTTTCGTCTTTTTTTAGTAATTTAATTAACCATAGTCTCTAACAAAATTATTTGCGATAATAAATTTATAAAATAATTGATATTTCCGATTTCGAGAAATGTTATTATAGAATAATCCATTATCAGACGACAAATCAACAGACGCCTTAATTGGAGGAAAACGTAAAAACACAGTCTCTCAATTAATCACATCATTGGCAATACCGTCTCTGGGCAGGTCACAACATGGACTTTGACAACAGGTGAAAATTCGAATATCCGACGTATACGAGAAACTATCGAAATATAAAAAAGGGTCAAATAATGTGAAGAAACAAGACGTTGCTCAACGACTTCCGCATATATGGAAATCATCGTTAGGAAAACAATGCATAGCAAAGAACGATTCCACAACGAGCAGAACTGGAGACGTCACAAGCACTGTCAACATCGATCGTCAGTGCTACTCGTTGTTGCCGCGCTCGAATCGGTTTCTTGCTACAGTTAATAGGCGAACAACTAACGTCGGCGTCAATAGAAAAATTGGACAGTGAAATGAAAAAAAAACATTCATATTGCAACGACAAGACTAAGACCTAGAAAATGCATGAAATTTCAAGTGTAAACGGTTCGTATTACAACTAAAGAACTACCACGCGGAAGAAAATCAGAAGCCAAGATTTTTTGTCTTTTCTCCTCCAGAACATACATGTATATATAGATATAAAGGCTGTTTCAAATTGCGCGTTTTTTTTTAAGAATAAATAAAATATAGATGGCACACTGAATTTGTCTGGGTATGAGGGCATTTAAAAAGTGTGATATATAACATTTATAAAAATGGCTTCGTACACGGTACAACGCGTTCAAATTGTTGAATTATTTTATGAAAATCAGCATTCTGTGAAAAGAGTTTTTAGAAAATTACGTGAATTTTATGGTTTACATAATCGTCCATCTGAAAGCACTATTGGTCGAATGATTAAAAAATTTCAAAAGACCGGTTCCGTGGAAGATCAAAAAAGTGAAAAATACAGTCGTAGTGGTCGTTCACAAGAAAATATTGGTCTGGTTCGTGAAAGTGTTGCTGAAGATCCTGAAATATTCATTAGACGACGTTCACAACAACCTGGACTTAGTGGATCAACATGGCATATTTTACAAAAGGATTTAGCTCTGAAGGCATATAAGGTTCAAATAACACAGGAACTGAAGCCATTAGATCATTTAAAACGTCGCTCTTTTGTCAATTTCATCAATGAACAACCAGCTGATTTTTCTCAAAAAATAATGTTTTCCGACGAGGCACATTTTGAACTTGGTGGCTATGTTAATAAACAAAATTGCCGTATCTGGGGTGAGGAAAATCCACGAATTATTCATAAGAAACCTATGCATCCTAAACGAGTTACTGTGTGTGCATTATGGTCAGGTGGTGTAATTGGACCTTACTTCTTTGAAAATGCTGCTGGTGAAGCTGTAACTGTCAATGGTGATTGATATCGTCGGCTGATAACCGAATTTTTGGGTCCTGAATTAATGAATATTGATCTAGAGGATATGTGGTTTCAACAGGAGGTGCTACACCTCACTTTGCACACGAATAAATTGATTTATTGAGAGAAAAATTTACTGGACGTGTAATCTCAAGAAACGGTGATGTTTATTGACCACCAAGGTCATGCGATTTGGTACCGTTAGACTATTTTCTTTGGGGTTATGTGAAAAGTCACGTTTACAAAAACAATCCACAATCAATTCCTGCTTTGAAAGATGAAATTCGTGTCATTGGTGAGATAGAGCCTCAATTATGTTAAAATGTCATTGAAAATTTTAACAAAAGAGTGGACGTCTGTGGAGCTGCAAGAGGAGGCCATTTGGCAGATATTATTTTTCGCATATAAATGTCATAACTGATACTTCAGTTACCAATAAAAAGTTTTTGAAAGTTATGCAAGTTATGTGTTTTATTTATTCTTTAAAAAGAATTTGAAACACCTTTTATATGTAATGTTGAATTCTTGGTTGATCCGTGTAAGTGATGGGTCCTGGGAAGGACTTCACAATCAGACTTTTCTAGTGATGACGGTGGCAGCTGGTCTCCTGTTAGCTGCGGTGGGAGATCAACTCGAATACTTCAACGCTTTATGTTGGCCGTGGTTGTGTTGTCTTCGCTACGATGACGTCATCTCTCACTATTTGGCACTACGTATTATTTCTGCCTATTATAGGGTCGTTATTCGGCATGTGTCGTTCTGCTAGTGTTGTTTTCCACATGTTTGAAGTCAACTCATCCTGGTAATGTCACGTGCGGCACCTTATATTTAGTCTTACCCAGCCAAACATAACTCTAATCGGATGCAATGTTATTTCCATTGCTGCTCATTAGAACAGTGTGGAAATGGTACAGAATAAAATCTAAAAACAAAAAAGTAGAAAAGAATGTCTGAGAAGATTTAAAGCTGCAAGACAAGAACCCTTCTTGACAAAGGCAAGGATGAAACAAATAAGGATATATAAATACTGTAAGGGTCAATGCTATAGAAGAAGTGAATATGCTAGGTGATATAAAATTTTGAGACTAAAGTGTAAAAATTGATGAAACAAGATCAAGATTACATAGAAGAATAAGAAGGAACAGTTGTAATCAATGCCAACTTCAACAGGGTTATGCAAAGAAGCCAAAACACGAAGACTGCAATAGACCTGAAAAGGTCGCAGTAAATAGGCTTATGACCACCTCCAATAATCTTAAATCCTAGTTATTTTGTTAATCACATCTGTGTTTATATAGACTAAACTGGTGAATAAATTATTACATTTACTTTTAATGGCTTCACCACTATAACTATGTAAAAACTGGTCTTACCTAGCATTTCTGTCTGAGCAATATGCCATATGGTACTCTAAATACTCTTTCTTCTCCAAGTAGATTTTGCAAAACTGGCACTGTATGAGTTCTAAAATTTTATAAAAACATACCAATTAATCCTCGTCATTACACATTCAAATATTGTATTAAATACAGTTTCTTATAGTCTAAAATATGGCAAGAAATATTTAAAAAGAACTACCACTAAATCCAGCAAATCTAGCTTCACAGGGATTAAACTATTTGAAACAATTGAATTCCCTGTCAACCTAAGCTCTAGATGCACTTTCCAGTTGCTTTTCCAGAAAAATAAAATGGAAAGTGAAACAGATTAAATAAGAAACAAAAGCAAAACCAAACCAATACAACTGGAAAGCATACATTACATAACCTGGTACGTAAACTTCCGCGGTCGTGGTCCATGCTATCTGCTTCTGGGCTTCCGGGCTGGAACCGCGTCACTTGTATATTTGCCGACGTTTCGTACCCATTTGTATGGGACATTAGTAGTTCAGCCCTGAAGATTTCCCATGCAAATGGGTACGAAAACGTCAGCAGATATACAAGTGACACGGTTCCAGCCCGGAAGTCCAGAAGCAGATAGCATACATTACATGTTAAACGGAAATTTGCCAAGAAGGAATGCTATCTGCTTCTGGGTTTCCGGGCTGGAATCGCGTCACTAGTATATCTGCCGACGTTTCGTACCCATTTGTATGGGACATCTTCAGGGCTGAACTACTGCACTGAAACTGTGTGTCCAGTTTCAGTGCAGTAGTTCAGCCCTTGATCAATGAATAGAACGCCAATATAATTTAAAAGTGCCAGAAACTTATTATATAAAGTAAAATAATTGACTATACCTTCAATTGAAAATTCTTTGTTAGCTTCATTAAGGCAAATGATTTTATGGTTAGCCAAATAATGTTTTGAGCTAAATCCAAGGCAACAAAATGTGCAGGCAAATACGTTTTTAAAATCCTTTTCCCTAACAGGTACGAAGTCCATTTCATCATCATTTAGAATATATTCACATCCTTCACCAAAATTCACTAATAATTCTTCACCTTCTTGGATTTCACAATTGCTACGATAATACAAATTTTCTTCATATTGAAATATGGATAGGTTGTGTTTAATACTTCTGGCAGAATTAACGTGTTGCATCCAATTTAAATATTTTGATTTATCATTACTGACTACAAATCTTCCCCCTTTTACCCTCAAAGGGATATCGAAACTATCAAGTCCAGTGAAAGGACCAAATCTCACATTTTTAGGTATAACTTTTAAGGCGAATATTCCCAAATGTCCAGATGATTTCCTGATTTCCAAAAAATCCTTTGGTAATTCTTCACTTACTCCATTGTACATATTACTAACATTTCTATGTAATATATGCACAAGCATTCCACACATAGTACAGTAATCTTGATAATTTTCATGACAATAGTTACAAACTGTCAAAATATTTATTTCTATTACAAATCTTAAAGGTCTATCTTTACTATTTCTGGGCATTTCTGTCTTTATTTCTTAATTTACCATTGGGAAAAGCAGTCTCAAAGCATGTGTATATAGAGGAACATGTACATATGTATGTACATGACTCTATTGTATTGATATAAGTAAAAAAAAATGTTATGTTATTATACGTTTAAGAATATAGTAAACATAGTACAAAATGTTGTGAAGAAATAGTATTTTAGCTATTTCTTAATGATAAATTAAGAAATAAAAAGACTTATAAAAATAGTGAAGCAAGAACTAGTAATAAAATAAAAAAAAGGGAACGAAAAATTTAAAAAATCTTCAATTTGCCACTGTTAGATGTGTAAAATTTTAAACATATATACAATATACTTACATAACTTTTTATTGTTGAATTCAATTTTTATGTCATTAACAGCAATAAACTTATTTTCAATATTAATATTTTCATATATCATATTATTATGTACTTTTTCATGCAGTTCTTCTATTTTAATATTATCTGCAAGGCATATATCATATTGTGCTATTTTATCCTTCTTTATACAATCTTCTTGTATTTTAATATCATTTGCTTTGATGATTGTTTCGCTTATAAATAGTTTATCGTCTAGTAATTCTCTGGGTTCCTCTTTTACATAATTTTTTGAAAATAAGGTATTATTCATATTAGATTTTTCAGCTTCTTCCAACATTACCATGAAATATATTTAAAAAAGTGTAAATTCTTATATTAACCTAAAACCGTGGTTATTAAACAAAATGTTCTTTAATATCTTTAAATTCCTTTTTCCGTATATTAATTGTTTTATTCTATAACACAAATGTAAACAAAACTGGTTTTTGTTGAATTTACAATTTGACTTTCATATTAAAACAATTAATAAAATGATTATATATATATATATATATATGTGTGTGTGTGTGTGTGCATGACAACCAGGAGAGCCACGGCATAGAAAACAATTTGCCCTACTATATAGCTAGAATTCCCCAAATTTCAAATTACTATTTTATAAATTAAATATTAACGAATAATTCGGAAAGTTCTTTATTTGAAGTAGAATACACATCATAGTTAAACATTCTAATCATTTCAGGTGACGATTATGGACAAACAACCAAGCATTAATATTTGAAAAAAGAACGGGCTTTAAGGCATTCGCGTTATTTTTTATAATTACTATAGAAAATACCTTCTCAATGACGGTGTTTGAAAACGATAAGCCCAGAAAATTGGCAAGATCTGAAATATATTTATATCTTTATTTGACGACAGCATCAGTATTCTGAGCAACCTCCGCCTAAAAATTTTCAGTGTTGTCTAAGTTTGGCAAATTATCTTGGGGCATTCCCCCCTCTGAACAATGTTACACTATTTGAAAAATCGAAATGTAGCGTGCTCTGATGTGCATATACATTCATAGTTCTACTAAGAATTTTTTACATTTCGGACAATATTTAAAACAAGTGCCTCTAAGGAGGGTGAAGCAGCGTTAAATGAATAATTATGTCCTTCGAAATTTCTCAAAGGTAAATCGGGCGTATTTGTAAAACAACAAATTTAAGATGACTTAAATTTGTAAATTTTAGTAAATCAACATTATTTGATTCAATTTATTTAATTAAACTTTAATCTTTAGTGTCCGCTTAAATAGAGTAATATAAACAATTTTGGACTATGGTTATATGTTTGTTGGTACATACGTACTTGCTTTACATCAAGTTTTATCCTCCGGATTCGCAATAGCATATAGCTGTAGACATGCGATTTAAATTTAATTACAATTCTAATGTGAGAAAACGATTTAGAAATTAATTTGCGAGGCATCTTCTTCGATCTGCAATGCCTGTTCATGTTCACGCCCTATCGTGTCCTGTTGCTGGTTGCTCAAGACGATTGTTTAATCCTACTCATCAAAGAACATTAAAAATAACTGTTCTGTTGTGCAGCATTTCTTCTTTTGTTTTACCAGTATAGGTATTAGTGATATTAACACTGGTCTGGTAATGCAAATAATAAATATTAACATATATATACATATATTTATTTAGATATATTATTAAACACAAATTTTTCTGTAACTACACTTAATGATCCACAGGGTACGGGTATTATAATTTCATACATGTAAACAAAATATAATCAATTTCCTATTTCGTTGATACAGGGTGTTAGTTAATTATAATTTTCATATAACTTCTAAAAAATTAAATTAAACTAAACAGAAGCAAAACATTATTTCATACGGAAATTTGAATTAAATGCAGTTGGGTCCTCCTCCAAATATTTTATACCCCTAGAAATTTGAAATTATAAAGTTCCTTTTATGAAAATCTAGAGTTTTTGGTGTAAATTTCATAATGTAATAATGATAATAGTAACACTTATTTTCTTTTTCAATATGTTGGTCGTTTAGTTCTAGTTATAATGTTTACCCTTTTTATTGGCAGTTACAACCGTTGAGTTAATAAAACATTTAATTTATTTAACGTTTTGGAAGAGGGAGTCCCCCCTTTCAAGTTATTTGTTTTAACCTGCAATACCTTTTACAAATTTGTATTTCTAATTGTGAACAGTTTATATATACATTTGTGATTGGATGTATACACAAGCATCCAACAACGGAAATATACAAAGAAATGCAGATGTACCTAATGTGGGATAAAAAGAAAATACTAGTTGTTGCTTTTAGAAAGCATCAACTAAAACAAGTCTTTTAGCAAGTACACAATTTTAAAAAAATAGTTAATTTAAAAATGTTTGTGTTTGTAAATTTTATATTAAACAAAAAAATATATTTTTAACGAATATTAAGTAACACAAATATTTATATATATACACTATTGTTCACATTGGAAATATATAACTGTAAAAGGTATTGCAGGCAGAAGAAAATGAATAACTTGAAAAAAGGGGACCCCTTCCCCCAATACGTCGTTAATATAAATTAAATGTTTTATTAACTCAACAGTCGAAACTCCCTATTATAAAGAGTAAAGATTATAAATAGTGATATTATACTTCTAACTACTTCGACAGTCTTGAGTTCCAAGTGGTGGTGACATAAAAAAGAGAAAATACATTATATTTTTTGACAAGTTAGTAAAGAATGTATAGTGGAATTATCACCTGATTAAGAGAATCGCAATCGCCACGTCTCTCTCTCTCTCTAGACTCCAGCCATTTATAAAATACATTGGGTATACATGTAGATAGTCAAGCTTATTACCACTTAAAATGACAGATGATATGACGCAATATATTGCCGATAACCGTAATTTCTAGGCAATTTTTCACAATTTTAATGTGCGTTCCTGCCTTATGGAACTATAAATATAAAATGTGGCGAAAATACACACTTTAATCTTCCATTTTCAACTTCATACACACAATTCGCTCTATTCTTTTCCAAAATGTAGTTAGAATTGGCAGCAGCCATATGACATAGCATAAAGATAAATGCAAATGACCAGCACTTGTAAAAATGAATAAGCGCCGACTGTTGCAAAAATATAACCCGACTTTCTCGACAACCTAATACCTACCCATATTAACCTCCCCCATTACTGGATTTCTGTATTTAATAGCTAATATATAAACACATAATCGCCGTTTTACGTTCTGTTTTTACTTATGGGGGTCTACATTTACTCTGCAGTTTGTTTATTAATTATAGTCCATGCTTTTTATAACGGTCATCAGTATGTTTTGTTTTCCTCTCCAAATTAAATTTGTGATTTTAGTCTTGTACTCACACTTCATGTAATTATATTCTAATTGCATCTTTAGCTTTGCATCTAGCTTTTATGGGCATCTGCAAATTTTGTTTTATGTTCATCATAATTATAATCGTAATCCTCAGGATGTTTAGTTTTTACGTGTGTTTTTAAATTTGACTTGCAATTTGTCTTGTACTCACACTTCATGCAGTTATAATCATATTCTTTAAGATGTTTATTTTTTATGTGCGTTTCTAAATTGAACTTCATGTTTGTCTTGTACTCACAGTCCGTGCAATTATAGCTGTATTCCTTAAGATGTTTCGTTTTCACGTGCATTTTTAAATCTGATCTGTTGTTCGTCTTGTATTCACACTCCATGCAATTAAAATCATTTTCTTTAAGATGCTTAGTTTTTATGTGTCTTTTTAAACTTTTCTTGAAGTTTGTCTTGTACTCACACTCTATACAATTATAATCATATTCTTTAAGATGTTTATTTTTGATGTGTGTTTCTAAACTGAACTTGTTATTTGTCTTGTACTCACATTCTATGCAATTGTAATCGTATTCTTTAAGATGTTTACTTTTTATGTGTATTTCTAAATACAACTTGTTGTTTGTCTTGTATTCACATTCTGAGCAAGTAACATCATTTTCTTTAAGATGCTTAATTTTTATGTGTCTTTTTAAATGCGACTTAATGTTTGTTTTGTACTCGCAGTCCACACAATTATAATCGTATTCTTTAAGATGCTTATTTTTTATATGTGCTTCTAAATTGAACTTGCTGTTTGTCTTGTATTCACATTCCATGCAATTAACATCATTTTCTTTACGATGTTTTGTTTTTACATGTCTTTTTAAATGTGACTCGATGTTTGTCTTGTAGTCACACTCAATGCAATTAAAATCATTTTCTTTAAGATGTTTACTTTTTATGTGTCTTTTTAAATGTGACTTGATGTTTGTCTTGTATTCGCACTCAACACAATTGTAATCGTACTCTTTAAGATGTTTAGTTTTTACGTGTATTTCTAAATTGAACTTGCTGTTTGTCTTGTATTCACACTCCGTACAACTAACATCATTTTCTTCAAGATGTTTAATTTTTATGTGTCTTGTTAAAGTTGACTTGCTATTTGTCTTGTACTCACATTCCATGCAAAGAAAATCGTTAGCTTTAAGATGTTTAGCTTTGATGTGCATTTTTAAATGTGACTTAATGTTTGTCTTGTACTCACACTCCATGCAATTAAAATCATTTTCTTTAAGATGTTTTGTTTTTATATGCATTTTCAAATGTGATTTGGTGTTTGTCTTGTATTCACACTCGATGCAATTAAAATCATATTCTTTAAGATGCTTGGTTTTTATGTGCGCCTCTAATTTTGATTTATAGTTTGTCTTATACTCACACTCTCCGCAATTGTAATTGTATTCTTTAAGATGTTTTGTTTTCACGTGTAATTTTAGATAACATGTGTTGGTTGTTTGAAAGTTGCACTTCGAGCATTTAAATTGACTACCTTTAGGATGTGAGTTTAAAATTCTCTCTTCGATATTTTGTGTGTAATTTTTAGGATCATCTATGTTTTCGCATTGCTTTAATCCGGACCTTTTGCGTTTATTCGCTACAGGTGAAAGGCTTCTTTCTTTCAGGGGATGATCATCCAGTGCAGGGAGTACACAGCATCTGAAAAGAAGTGAATCTATTTTGAATGAGTTTTCAGATAAAATAATAAAAGCAAATTCCGCTTATTTCTGAATTCTGCGTACAATAATTTTTTAATTATCTTGTCAATTTATATTGAATATTTGAAAAATATGTGGTTGATGTGCATAAACGCTTATCGTAATCGTCTAGAGCAGGTATGGGCAACCTTTGACATGTTGTGGGCCGAACTTTAATGTGCAAATACGTTCACGGGCCGCTTTTAAAAGTAGTGTTCATCATTTTTAGTGATAGATATCAGATAGTACAACGTCTCGCGGTCCGGATCAAATCTTACTGCGGGCCGGTGGTTGCCCACATATGGTCTAGAGGATCATTTGAAAATTCCTAATAATAAAGTGTATATGGCGTTAACAACTTCTAATCGGTAAAATACATGCAGTTGTCATTATAAAAAATAGTATTTGCAGTATGCTTTATATATATATATACACATTATTGACGTTCAAACCAATGCTTTCTAATCCATTATTTCTAATGTAATTCATTTTTATACTAATATTAGCCAAGATATTAGGGCCATTTTAAAAAGATTAAATTTTTACCTGTAAAGTAATATTTCAAAATATCAGATTTATATATGCATACAATGATTGGAAAATGTTTATTTAATATATTTACTATTAACTGTTTCCAAGAAGAGGATCTGTACCTAGAAAAACAGCCATTATATTATTAGGAAAATCCCCTAATTATCGGTTTTAGGTCAAGTACCTAATGTTAGGGTCTAAACACAGATAATAAGATATGTGAAAGCACTATGAATATCCAATTTTAGTTGAAAGTGTTTTAATATTTTGTGAATTTTATCAGTTTTATTTTTTGCTGAATTTGTAACTTATTTGAAATGGGAAAAGTAAAAGGTATTAGTAGCGCGGATAATATTGAAAGAAATACTTTATTAAAAACAGGCATTTATTCGAACCGACAAAATGCAATACTGCAAAAAGTTTCTCGGCGTACAGTCGATCGAATAGCCGCATTCATTAGAGGAAATATTCCAACATCGAACGGTCACAGTCATTGCCATGGTGTTCGTAAAACTACTGAGGGTGACGCCCGGCTAATTATAAGAACAGAACTCCAAAATAGACAATCTTCTGCTAAAGAACTATTACATAAATTAAAAGTGCATAATATAAACATACCTGAGGGCACGATGCGATCACAAATCTACGCCGCCGAGATCAAACGTTGCAGACCAATCAAAAAGCCTAGGTTGACACCAAAAATGAAGAAAACGCGCCTGCAATGTCTACAAATGAACAGAAATTTTGCGGTTGAAGATTGTAAAAAGGTAAATGAGTACGAATTTTGTCATTAATAATAAACCATTTCTATAATAAATTACATTTTTACAGGCCACATTTTCTTTGCAACAGGTGACCATCAACGATGAATCCAGACTTGAAGCTATCGGAGTGCCTAATTTCGTTAGACGAAAACCTAAGGAACGTCGTAATGATGCAACTGTACAGAAAAAATTTAACTCGCACCATCAATAACGATCTCGTCATGTATAACGGCGAATGGCATTAGACCTCTCTAGGAGGTATTTTTGTAGAGAACACTATGAATCAAATGCAATATGAAAAGGTTGTTGAAACTGTATTTTTGCCTTTCCTAAATCCATTAAATGAAGGACCATACACCTTCAAGCAGGATGGAGCACTGTGCCATACAGTTAAATCGATAAAAAGTCTGTTTCAAGAGAATACCTCTTTTGCTTTGGTCCGGGAATTCACCCGATTTAAATCCGAATTAGTGCAGTCATTAAAGCAAAAGAATTCAGAAAATATTAGTGTAATATCTTCTATAAAGCATAAACAAACAGTTTGTATTAATATGTCTGTTTTTGTTTTATTTTTGGTCAATTTGAAAAATACCATCAGAAGATGACTCTAATTCAATTGTCAGATGTTGTATTAGGTTGGCAACTAAGTACTTTCGGTTTTTACTGATAGAGAGCGTTGCTTTATTTTTTGTATAACGTATGTTAGTGCTGTACTTTACCGTTTGTCTTTTGCGATATGCACCTTAGACGAAATGAAACCGACCCTTTCTTAAAAAGAATCATCACTGGTGATGAAAAATGGGTCCTGTACGGTAACATAGTTCGAAAACGATCATGGAGCAAACACGATAAACCAGCTCAAACCACATCGAAAGTTGAATTGCATCCAAAAAAGATCATGCTGTCAGTTTGGTAGGATTACAAAGGTGTTGTGTTTTTTGAGCTGCTTCCAAGGAACCAAACGATCAATTCTGATGTTTACTGTCAACAATTAATAAAACTGGATGAAGCAATCAAAGAAAAAGGGCCAGAATTGTCAAATCGGAAAGGTGTAGTTTTCCACCAAGATAATGCAAGGCCTCACACATCTTTGGCAACTCGTGGGAAACTATTGGAGCTTGGCTGGGAAGTGATGCCACATCCCCCATACAGCCCTGATCTAGCAGCATCTGATTACCATTTATTTCGAAGTTTGCAGAATTCTTTGAATGGTAAAACTTTCACAAATGACGATGACCTTCACTCGCACCTGGTTCAGTTTTTTGCTGATAACGACCAGAAATTTTATGAGCGCGGAATCATGCAGCTGAAAGAAAGATGGCAAAAGGTCATTGAGCAAAATGGAAAATATATAATTGATTAAAAACAATTCTTTGTTTAAAAAAAAAGTGTTTTATTTTATACTACAAAACCGAAAGTACTTAGTTGCCAACCCAATACATTTCTCCTCCGACTACTTATTATCTGCTTTCATCCTAGGATGAGGTGAAGGTTTTCTAACAAAAGCAGTTTAGTATGCTATCCGTTGTGCTAGTGTGAAGATATTGTTCCTTTGTTTTATAAAATGAAAGCATGTTATTTTTTTAACTGTGCTGTTTTTATAGTCTTGCTAATTTTAATTAATTAATTTAATTGCTTATTCTTTTTAACAAGTATTCATACATTATGGGTAAAATAAGACATTTCTGGTGATGAAAAGCGAGAATTTCCACATTATTGGAGAGGAAATTACTCGCAAAGAGAAATTGCAATAGGGGTTCCTCGACAAATAGTGCAACGCAACTCTGTAAAAGAAAACATTCCTGCAACATGCTCCAGGAGATCAAGTTGTGGTGGAAGAATGAAAATATCCGTCCGGGATGATCACCATATTGACGAAACTGTTACAGAGGGAGATCAAGTTGTGGTGGAAGAATGAAAATATCCGTCCGGGATGATCACCATATTGACGAAACTGTTACAGAAAACCTATCCAGTGAAGGTGAAAAAAAATTCTTTCTGAAGAAATAATATATCAGAGTGCAACTCATCGAAACTTGTGTAAAGAAAATCCAAAAAATTACCCCAAAAACGTAATCTAATGAATTTCAATTTTTTTGTTTAATTTCGTAGATTGTGTTCAGCGACGAAAGACCGATAAAGCCAGTTACCGTGAGGGCTCTATCACCAGCAAACATCTTTTAGAAAGTTTTAATGCATGGTTTGTAAAATCTGTGAAATATCCACCGTCGGTCATTATAGTCACATGTAACATCCAGAAAGACCAAAATCATTGTATTTCATTAACGGAATCACGGAGCAAAAATATGAACATGTACTATAAAACATTTTAATGGCGTTAGTGATTTGGGTCCTAATAAACGTTCATATATATAATTATGCAAGATAATGATGCAATGCCAATACGTCAAAGCTTATTAAATTTTTTTAGAAGTGGTAGACATACCGGTACTATTGTGGCTTGGAAATTCTCCTGACGCGATTGAAAATTTATGGAATAATACATTAAAAATGACCGTTTATATGAGAGATAATAAGACGAAACAATAATTAATTAAAAACATTGAAGAGGTATGGGCAAATAAAATAGGTATTAAAGAGTGCATCAAAAACTGCCTAGATAAGATGCCCAACGGAGTCAAAGCTGTGCTAAAAATGTGGAATTACCAAAGAGTTATATTACATGCACATTTCAATTTTATATAGTTCCTCATAAATCTTAAGGAAACTGTCTGTTTGCCTAGGTATTAGTAAAACTAATATTTTCAAGTGCCCTAATATTTTGGCTAGGCAATGTGGAGATGTATCTATTTGATAAGAGAAAAATTAGGCTTACTTTTCATTTCCTTTCCAGCAGTAAATCTTGTGGCATTCTAAATATTCTTTCTTCTCCAGATAAATTTTGCACAACGGACATTGCATGAGCTCTAAAATTGCATAAAAGCATACCCATTAAACTCAATCACTGTAAGTTAAAATTATGTTACAAGAAAGTATACAAAGAGGAAATATAATACATTTATTAAAAGGAAGAGTATAGAAGTACAATACATAAATTTCTGAAATGGTAAGGATACATAGTTTGAAAGCATCTGAAAAAAAATGTAGATGTGAGTAAAGAAAGAGTAAGAGCAAGAGAAACTTAGCAAAGTAGCAGCCAAGATCAAATTCTGTATTTCTATATTTGTAATATTATAGATATAAACAGAAATACCAGCCACTAGCTTTAAAAGCAAATTGAAACTAATAAATATGTTTTTTATATGTAATTAAAAATATCAAAACAAGGTTTATTTAATCATTAGCTATGTTTGCAGTAATATTGGAAGGATGTTCTCCTTCAAAAATGAGAAAATTTCTTAGCCACATACCTTCAAAGTTTCCATTAGTACCGTTAGGGCAAATAGCCTTGTGTTCAATCAAGTATATTTTCAAACTAAAGCCAAGGCAACAATAAGTGCAAGCGAATACATTTTTGGCGTCCGTTTCTGTATGGGGTATGAAATACATTTCTATACTATTATTCAAACTTTCTTCATATTCTTCACCAAAATAAACCAACAATTCTTCACCTTTCTGAATTTCACAAATACTGCTGTAATACAGATTATCTTCATATTGAAATGCATGTAGATTTTGATCAGAAGCATTTCTAGCACAATTGACGTACTGCATCCAATTTAATAAGTCTGATCTATCATTGCCAGTTACAAATTTTCCTCCTTTAATCCTCCAAGGTGATTTCGAGGCACTAAATCCAATGAATGGTCCAAATTTTACACCTTTAGGTATAGCTTTTAAGGCAAAAATTCCTCCAAATATACCTTCTCTAATTTCTAGTACATCTTTTGGTATCTCTTTTCTCATTTTGTTATTAGGACCATTTCCATTTAAAATATATATGAGCATTCCACATTTCGTACAATATCCTTGATAGTATTCCTTACAATTATTACAAACTATCGAAAAAGAATATCCACATGAAAAATATTTAAAATTACTATAAACTGTGAATAATTTTATTAAATGATTATTGTATTAAATAATAAAATAAGCAATCAATGCACGTAATTCTTAAAAGTTACAATTAGTGTCTACTAGACATGTGTTAATATAATATACAGTTAGCAAATATAATGAATTAGAACTAAGAATTGTTTTGGAATATTTTTAAAAATACTGGGATGATGCACAACGTCTATGCAATTGCCTAATTTTCATATTTTATTGGTTTTCTGCAATAAAGTAAACTTTAAATTTTTCTTCAAAGATCTCATTATTTGCAATGTTTAAAAAGATATATTATTTAACAATTTAATTTTTATTTAATTAACAGATTTCTCAAAGTTAGTTTTCACTTATTTGTTACAAAGGTATACATTACAATGTCTTTTGCAGAATCTATTTTAATATATAAAACATATGTCCAATTAAAAGAAAGTATATATAAATTTTTATAAATTTTTATGAATATTGTCAGATTTTTTAATATCTTCACTGTACTAATTTATAACTATTACACATATACTTACATTGCTGTTCATTATTGAATTCGACTTTTATATTAGCAATATGATGTTCTACTTTAATATTATGTAGATTTACATCAGACGATAATAATTCTTCTTTGATATCAGTACTTATTATATTCAATTTTATTTCATCATTCGTGTCATATTCATTTAATCCTTCAGTATCTGTAGTAACGATAGTTTCGCTGACAAATACTTTATTATCCAAGTAATTGTCTTCGAATTCTTCCTTCGTACTATGTAATGTTTCTAAAAACATTGTGTTATCCATATCTCAAATTCTAACCACCACAATCAACCATTGGTAATACTTAACTAGTTACCACATAACATCACATAACAAGTACATAAAATAATAGTAACCAATATTAGCAAAGTCACAGGTTTAACTTTTTTACGTCAATACAGCGCCATTGCAAGCGTAGTCTCTAAATAACACATAAAGGCGCTTTTTTCAAAATGTACGTGAATTTGTTAAAAATCATGAAAGCAAAATATACAAATACCTACACCAAAAACTTTCTCTTCTTTATAATAATTATAATATTTTTCAAATTGTGTATATTACATTTGCAATTGCACATAATACAAATGGTTCTAAAGCACTCTCGCAAGATACTTTAATAACTTGCCTATGGCAAATCTTTAAATATATAAATAGGATTATATGCCAAGACATTTACTAAAATTTATCATAAATATAAAATTTTGTTTATATAATTGACTCGAAGAGTATGTCCATTCCAATAAAAGTATGTTGAAGGCTTGTCTGTTTGGTTGATAAAATTGACAGATAGTTTTTGCTTGTTGGTTTGGACGAAGAAGATACTTGCTCTATGTCAGTAGTAATTCAGTTAGACACGTTCAGTATTACCTTTAAAGAAAAGGTGGGAGATTTGGATGAAGATACCTACTCCATGCCAGAGCAAACCTTTGATGACAGGTGGTTTTGTAAGAAGATACTCATATCATTTGAGTAACAGTTTAACTTAATGTAGTTTCAATTTAGGATATATTCATTGCGTGTAATCAAAATGTTCAAATGTGAATATTGTGGTAAAGACCTTACTTGTGGAGATAATAGAAATCAACACATGTTGACCTCATGTAAAGGAGAGAAAGAAAATAGATAATACAAGTAATAATTTATATTTAGTGAAATGTATTTGTGGAGAGAAATTGTTATACTTCACATATATGCAGGGCTATGCACTGAAGTAAAAGATACATAGTAGTCAAACATTTGCTCTGAGGCCTTTAGATCATATGGTTTTATTAGAGCGGTTTCAAATTATTTTAACGATATTAACATACTCAAATCTTTTTCTATGCTTTTATTTTAAGTAACTTTGAATATGCACTCCAAATTTGATATGCCTTATATGTATGTGATACAATTCAGTTTACCTACTACCAACTTCTTATGGAGAACACCCATTAATGTAATGTGCGGTATTATACACCAACAAAAAACAAGCTAGTAATTCATTAATGGTTTGTTATATATCTTCTACTGGAATCGTTTTTATTTACGATTTTTCTTTTTGCAAGTTTGATTTTTTTGTTATAATAATTTGCTAATGTAATTATTTTAAAAAAAAATTATTGTTAGCATTGGCTACTTTGTCCTGTAATTGGGTTCTGACTTATTGAGCAATAAAGTCTCTATTATCATTAAAAATTGAAATAAATATGCTGAATAGTAGTCATACGTCCACAGTCTATTTTCAATATTAGTGGGATGTATGATTCATATATAACCAAAGAAAACTAAATAGTATGTAAAAGTAATGTAATGTGATTGTACAATTATACATATATAAGTAAATGCTTGTTGTAGTATGTTTTGACTTAGTCAGTTGTATAAAATAATCAATATTTCTAATCTCAGCAAAAGGATACCCACCTTCGAGGCTAGCTTTGTCTTTCATAAAAAGCTCTTACATCTCAGTGTCCTGAATTCGTGTTCTGCTCCTCTATATATCACATCTATATGTAATATGTATAATTCAGTTTAATATTTTAAATCTAATAAATTCTAAATTTTTTAAGTTCCTCGTATGTATTTATTAGAAAAAGATATATTTATTGTAACTTCTCTTTATTTATTCTTTTGTTAACTCTCAAATTCAATACTTTATAGTAATCACTACATTATACCGAATAAACTATCTTTAATATCTTATGTAAGATTTAATATTTTTTATATTTGAAAAACAAAAAAAATAAATATTTAACAAACTGTATTTTGAAATATAAAACAAAGCTTTGTAACAAATACGAATTTAAAATGAATCATTTTAATTAACTAACTTTACTATCAATCATTCAAAATTATAACTACAATTCAATTTAACTAATTTCCCAATTAGTTAAACATGCAAATAACTTTATTTCAAGCATAAAACAATAAAAAATATAACTCTTTCACTTGAAACTAATAAAACATCTACCTTGCGGTTATTGATTTCCACAAAACTGGTTTTATCCTCCTACTACTTCTGTTTAGATGTCTTCTTCATCACTTTCAAAACTTATTATTCAAAATAGTAGATTTCCTTTGCACGGTCTCTCTTTCAGTAATACATGCGCATTGGGATTATAGTCTTTATTTATGCTTGATGGAACTCACGCATGATAACTTTACTAAATAGTTATTTAAAGGTTTTTAATTATTAAAATATTATTTGTCCAATATTTATTTTTACTTGTTATAAACACTTTAAAATTTTCTTTATTGATATAAATTACTATTGTATCAAACATGACTATTTTAATCTTTGTTTGTTTACAAGTACTTATTTTTTGCAATTCTTTTTATAAAAATAATTTATAGACAATGTTGTCTAATCAAAAATGTGTACTTCCTTTCACTACACAGGCTTGCTATAGTGCTTATACTCTACTGAATGGATACTATTTGTGTATGCTCAAGTATTTTTGAAGATTATATAAGGTTTCCCACTAGGGACACAACAATTTTGTTTATTAATACGAACGCATCTTTGAACGTTTTTGATGATCTATCAGCGTCAAGGTTAAAATTATTATTATGGTGAAGTTCGCGAACGCGCAACATTTGGAAATTATTAAAAATTACTACCGCAATTCTGAGTCGGTGGTCGCAACTTTAAGAGGACTTACTTCAATTTTTGGTCGTAATAATCGTCCCAACAGAGAGGTTGTACGTGCTATAGTAAATAAATTAGAGTCAAAATATTCAATATTGTCAGGTCGAAATACCGAAAATATCGCAGCCGTAAGTGTGCTTCAGTTCAAAATGAGCAAAATCAATTCATTCCACGTCATTCACAGGAATTTGGAAATCCTTCAAACTACATTGTGGCGAATGTTGCGTAAAGATCTTGGCTTGCACTCTTACAAGATCAAGTTAGCTCAAACACTGAAGACTCTTGATCATTTGAAGCGCCGAAACTTCCCCGATTGAACTTAAAGTTTGAAGAAAATCCTAAATGTCGTCGTAAAATCATCTTTTGCGATGAAGCTCATTTTTAGCTTAATGGCTTTGTCAATAAGCAAAATATGTGTTATTGGACTCCAACAAACATACATGTGCTTCAAGAGACAACCACAAAAAGTGCCCTTGTGGTATGGATTTCACGTCGGAAATGTGATTGGATCATATTTTTTCGTTGATAAAAATGATTGTCATGTTACGTTCAATGGAGTTCGCTATCGTGTAATGTT